>CAJOBZ010000009.1:5132500-5202500 GCA_905332375.1 Pieris macdunnoughi
TGAATTTGTATCTGCGCATTTAACACTCGTTCGTACGGTCA
Source organism: Pieris macdunnoughi (assembly GCA_905332375.1). NCBI lineage: Eukaryota > Metazoa > Arthropoda > Insecta > Lepidoptera > Pieridae > Pieris > Pieris macdunnoughi. Next base: position 5,132,542 of record CAJOBZ010000009.1, read on the forward strand.
AGTAAATCATTGTGAGGAACCTGCATGCAATTCCAAAAAGCTACGGTGTGTGTCAACACAGAGGGCTGATTACCTACTTGGCTATAAAAATAAACAAATGATTCAAATGCTCACGAAACAGAAATCTGAGGCCTATTAGCAACAACGTTTTAGCACCAGTGGTTTTTTGTATGAAATATTATTTATATAATAAAAAAACACGTGTGTGTATATGACACGCGTTAGAAGATATACTTCTTTGGCGTAACAAGGTAAAAATCTTTTTAACTTTTTTATCTTTCGCCTTATTCTACGTTTGTAGAAAAACCGACAATAACGATAGAAAAAAGGTATTTAATACATTGAAAGTTATTATACCGCATTATCTAGTTAAATAAAGTTTATTTAAAAATCACAAAAAAATATTTCTATCTCATTAAAGAAATGGACAGTTTTTATTTTAAAATGTTGACTATGCTAACTTCAGGGTGTTGGTTTTTTGTGACGGTGTGCGCGCGCATAGTAAAAATTTACTCTCATCATTTTTCCCTAACGCGCCAAAAGAAGTATACCTTCAAAATTAAATTAAAAGAATTATAAACACATTCCCATATTAATCTTTTTCATTCCAAAAGGGTGCAGAATTACATTTAATTAGCGTCTTAAATCGTAGTGATTAATGTGAAATAGGGTCGTGAAGCCCTATCAACTTTGACTTAACAATTTTCTCAGTCAACAAAGACAAATTACCGCGTGGAGGATTACGTAAATCACTACGTTTCCACATTTTCTTCAATTTTCTTTTATCCTAATGAGTGAGTGGGTTTGCCAAGAAATATCAATTTACATACGTATTTTTTGCCGACAAGATTTAATATATGGATAACATCTTAAATACACGAATACATACGATTTAGATAATATGAAATGAGAATTCTAAGTGACTAAAAATAATTTTTATTCTTTGAATATGGTAAGAAAATGTCAAATTGAATTCTTAAATGCTCTTACAAAGTTGCTTGACGCGGTATATACAGTTTTCGTCAATGGACTGTTGAAAACTATGTGAAAGAAAGAAAGTTTATGTTACATAGTACAATAAATTCAATTCTTGCCTTATGCTTCTTACAATCGTTGTAAAACGGAGAGTTTATTGCCTGTTCTTCTGTTCCGTTCTATGCCCTTAATTTGAGAACTGGCAGTAAATGTAAAATTAGAAGCATTTAAAGGTGGGAACTGACCAAAGTTACGAGGTGTAATGTAGCATTCGCATCGAGCGTGTTACGCATCGAGCATGTTACGCTGTGTTTTAAAATCCGCGTAACATGCTTGTCAAAACTCTGTGCTCCGCTTTAACTAAACCGCGTAACAGTCAAAGGATTCGCCGAAAAACCGACAGCCGGGTGGAGCACTCTAAGTGAGCAACGAGCGGCTCGTTGCTCGCTGATTTCCCCGCAACACGACGTACTGGCTGCACGAATGCTCGCTGTGTAACGTGTTACATTACACCTCGTAACGTTGGTCAGTTCCCACCTTTATGTATATTTCTTTTTTGACGTTCATAAGTGTACATTGTGTTACCTATACTCGTATGAATAAATGATTTTTGACTTTAGACTTTTACGCATTCGTGTCTATGCGTAATCTCGTGTCCGCTAATTCTAAAATGTTACATAATAAATTATACCACTTCGCTTGTAAAGGAAAGTATAAAAATAGTTTTAGGTACGCGTTTGTTAAGCGTATATAAATCACCATTGGGGATTAGTTGTGACATATTATCGGCCATAAAGGCCTCAGGAGGATTGATATCGAAGGTTTTCTTGTTTGATAAATATTATAATAAGAATATTTTGATTTATGGTTTAGTATGGGTACATGCGCTATAAATTAGGCGTTCCTATTCTATTTTAAATTTATTTCATAATTCGCCAATTAAATTGACAAATATTAATACTGTCTAGTGGTAAGTATAATTAACATTCCTTAGCTTTATTATTTTAAACCTATACCACGATTCGTTAGTCTAGCTGTAAGTATATTCTTCTCATAGTATGAGTTCATGTTTAAATCCCGAGTAGGGACGGTAAAAACCAATAGTATTAAGTTAGGAAGACGGAGTAACTCACCTCCTGATGTGCTTAAAGAATCTTACTTTCACAAGCTCTAGTCTTAGTTGAGCCAGAGTTTATCTAGTAATGAGTTCAAGTACGAACATTTTTTAAATAATGTACGGCTGAAATGAGAATGAGAACATTGCGTTCGATTGTCATTGGAGTGTACATGACGTATCATATCACGTAACCATGGGCATTGGACTTTTTTTAATGTAATAAGCGGGCAGGAGGCTCATCTGATGTTAAGTGATACCACCGCTCATAGACACTCACATTGCTAGAGTGTTCGCAAGTGCGTGGCCGGCCTTTTTAAGAATTGGTACGCTTTTTTCTTAAAGGACCCTAAGTCGAATTAGTTAGGAAATACATCGATGGGCAGCAGATTACTCATAGTGGTGGTGCGTGGCAAAAGCTGCCTTTAAAAACACCTAGTTGTGGAACGACGGATGTCGATATGACACGAAACTAAAAATGATATAACGAATTAAAATCGAACAGAGCGCGCACAATTGTTTCAATATTCGTTTTAAAATCTCACGGCCTGTCCTATAAATAATAATTAGTCCCGGGACGTTCTTCCGTCCGTCGCCACATCTACGCACAAACAAAGCTTTTCTAATAATAGCCCGTTGTTGAATAAAACGTTTATATGAATCACATTGGCAAGTGGCAGATTTCTTTCATCACTAACAAAGACTGCGCACGATTCTCGAGATCCTGTTAGGGACAGCTGTTGGCAAGGTCTACCGCCGTAAATCATACCATATGGAATTTTCATCATACAAGGCGATGTATTAATAGAAACAGAGAATATGGAATGTAAAATATATTTATTAAATGTGCACCGATACGAGATTATAAAGTTATTTGTACTGAACATTTTAACGGCTTATTGTTGCGCTTGCGCTTCAGCTGTAATGGCAGGTAGGGCGTAGCGTGTAGTGGCTAATCACAACCTTAAGGTAGTTGGTATGACCCTCAGCTGATTACAGAGATATTTCGATCCATGGATTAAAATCAGCGGTATATAAAATAACCAGGACGTTTGTCAAAAAATTATACGGGAGTCATTCGGCGCTTGTGTCTCAATTTAGAATGTATACATCGCAGAAACCGTCTAAAAATGTACCGTGTCAGGCACAGAAGACATCATCCTTTGGTGATTACATAGCTCACACCTTCTTACCAAAGAAAACCTTCTTACACCTTCTTCAAAAAGACAAATAATATAAAACAGATACCGAAATTAAGATTACGTTGTGATCATATTCATTGCGTATGCATATGTTTAATAATTGTTTTTTATATGAATAACCGTGATTTGATTGCACTAAATAAAGTTTGAGTGTCAAGAGGCTAGCCTAACACTGATCCAAAAAATATTTAATTATAAAGGCCGTTTATTTCCAATATTTACAAATGTTGAACATACAGTTTTGATTTGTTATATATTTTTGAAGTGAAACTTCTTTAGGGTGGGGTAATTTTTTTACGGATGAAACGCAATAATAATAATATTAGCGTCACGAAGAGTTGCAGCGTTTTAGTCGAAGAAAAGGGAGAGAGCGATTGAGACCGATTGAGAGAGAGTGGGAAAGGCGAACGTAGCATGAAGCAAGTGCAAAAGATCGAGAGAGAGAGTGAGATAGATCGAACGCCGCATCACGCACAGTGCCATGGACTGAGAGGTGGGAAAGCGCTAAAGTGGGAATGATTGTAAGGGAGATCGAGAAAAAATAGACGCTATTGGTTGATGTATTCGTTTAGAAGTTACATATTAGAACTTTAGATGGAAATTCTGTCGCATAACGTCTTGTGCAGTAAACGCAGATTTTTTATTTTTTTATATTATCATTAGCACGAAGACAGTGTGTAAACAGTGTGAATATAGATATATAAATACATGGAGTGATCATTAACTGGTACATGATCATCTATTAGGGCTTTTACCTTAGTACAAAGAAATTTCACTTCTGACATGTGTACTTTGTACGCACGCACTTTTTTATCTTGTTACTCGATATCCTAACTTTCTTCAGTACCATTGATCGGAACCTCTTCACGGGTAAAGGCCTCCTCCAGATTTTTCCAAATTCCTCCAATACATTGTGGTATCTTCAATACATTGTCTTCAAAAACCATTTAAAAGCTTTAACATATTAACAATTCAAAAAGTAAGGCGGCATTGAAGCGATTATAAAAAATAAAAAAAATCTATATATTTATTTGAAAATAAATTATTTATCATCGATTATTTGTATAAAATATTGACATATCTGACAAGATTGCATCATACACATCTTAAGAACCATAAAAAGATAAATATATTTTTAAAGGCTGGCTATAGTTGTGAGCCTTCTTAACGTCGAACACGCTTACACTCCAGAGAAAAAGCACTCAACTTTTCAAACAGTATTAATTTTTCACAAATTTTAAACAACTTCGAAACCTTTCCATACAAGAAGGTCAATGATTTAGTTAGTAGTTGCTGTGTACTATTATTTGTTTAAAAAATAATACTTAATAATATTTTTAAATGCATATATTTTAATATATTATATTATAGAATGTGAAAAAATGTGTTAAAAATCCAAGCTTAGAGGTTAGGTGCATAAAATAAATATGCATTTATCGGTAAAGTAATCGCCAAATTTCTAACATAACATTGAAAAGAGGATCACTTACCAAATGTGAATTGAGCAATAAGAAAATATCTCAGAGAATAATTTAAATATTATATATTGATCTTAAGTGTTTATTCTTAAAACGTACATCATTTTGCTTTTGTACTTAGTGATACATTGAGGCCGAACTACTGACCACGAGTTTTAGGCGCGTAAAATATAATCAAAGATAGGTCGCTGTTTTTTCTAAATAAATTTTCAAATCCATGCACAAATTAGCTTTTTCTATTTCCATAAATATCTAAATACACATATCGCTTAAAAATAAAAATATTTTTTTTTAATGAAAATCAACACAAAAAGACGCACACTGTTATCATAATTTATTTTGTTTCATTTATTTCATAATTATAATTTACAATTTTAGCACCTTGAAGTGGACCTTACATGCAATTAATGTTGTTAAAGAATTCTTGTCTTTACAAATCACCCTAAAACGACACGTCTTTCAAATTATCACTACAATATATTTTTTTAAATATATAAAATACACACTCTGTATTTACAGATAAAAATACTATTCACAGTTTTACTGTAGTTATATGCAATTGAAATTTATCTGCCGGGATAAAACTCCGCAGTGCGGCCACTCTTTTATCCTTGATAAAGTCTTTGACGGAATAAGCTCGAAAAGGAAAATGTTATGCTTAATATTAATTGGAACATTTCCAGGATTTTTAAAAATACCCAATAGGAAAGGAGGGTGTTACAATATTTGCATAAACTATTCAGTTACAATAATATATGCATAAGACGAATTTAAACAACGTTTATAATTATTGTGTCCAATTTCGATTAATTGTAGGCATCTGGTTCTACATATGGACGGCAAAAAGCAACTAATGGGCGCCTGGCGTCTTTTCGTTGAATCAGATTAAACGAAAAACACACAAATCACAGTCAACACAAACATGCTCTCATTTTGTATTTCGTTATAAATTCTAATACACCAAAAGATTTCAATATGTTTTAACGTAGTTCCAATGTTTTTAACATGGCCATTTACACTGAAAAAACTATTAAAAGTAAGAAAAGCTTTTGTACTATTTTAATGCATCCTTTTGTATCTCGAGCCGTCCATTAAATTATCTTTAAAGCAATCTCAGACTTGTTATGTTCTGATTGGATTGATAGAGGACTTATTTCATTTAATAAATTGCTATAGTAACCCTAAACTGTTAATATTTCACTTTGACTACGACTGGGTGAATAGAAGATCCTATTACTATGGGTAAAATTAAAAATCATGATATTCTTATCCATATACAGGTCAAAAATTTAATCAGTTTTTGACCCACGGTTAGAGTCAACTCTACCCTTACCCTAGGACTCTTGAACTACTACTGGGGTCTGTACTAGGATCTACTAGGTATATTTTAAAACCTCGTCCTGCCGAGGCTGATCTGATTCATATAAAAACTATATATAAATTTATTAATATTTCTTACAGAGTTCTTCTTTAACGGACTTAATTTCGGCGTTCGACACAAAAGCGCAGGCGCACACAGACCTACAGAAAATAACAGCATTTAGCGGCAGCTTCGACAAGAACCACAAACCCACATTCTCAAAGGATGAATATGGCAAGTGAGTTATTACTTAGATCTTATCACTCGCCTTGTTATGTAATAATTTAGAATTTTGTATTTATTTATCAGCTATCATCTCAGATTGTTAAATCTTTAACTCTCTGAGAAGGCATGAAAGACTTTCCTACTTACCACATAAATAAATAAATCAGTGGCGCTACAACGATTTTAGGTCTGGGCCTCATATTTCTGTATCTGTTTCATGATCATTCTAATATGCAAGTAGATGATCACCCTCATGTGGCACACACACACCGTCGACTTTTTGGGTCTATGGCAAGCCGGTTTCCTTGCGATGTTGTCCTTCACCGTTCAAGCGAATATTCAATGCGCAGATAGAAAGAAAGTCCACTGGTGCACAGCCGGGGATCGAACCCACGACCTCAGGGATACGGCCATCGCCGCTCTTACCTAATTAGTCAGACTTTTTATTCATAAAATAGTATTCCTCTAAATAGCCGTCTTATAAGACTATCTATTACATTTTTGTCTTTAGTTGTTACTCCCTAAAGAACCGTAACGAACAGTAATTTGTTAAAGCATTATAAACGACAAATATATACGTAATTTCTTTTGAATGTAACGATTTTCATAAGAGTACATCTGCCATCTTCCCAAGCAAAGTCATGTACGCGTACATTATGTACGTACTATACGTATCATAAAGTATATTCTCATATTCTTAACTTAAACTAACAGCGAAAATCTTTTTCTAAAACAGGCAAACAGACTACCGTAGAGGTATCTTAAAACCTTGGCATTTCCGTTCTTAAACTTTTATTATTAAACTAGAAATGTGTCAATGTCAATCTGAGCTTTGAAACCTGATACCTCATAGTCTAGCCAGCTTTTGCCGTCTGACATGAGTACAATAGTGATTTTTGAAGTCTTATAATTAAAGAAAAATTATGTAATCGTTTCGTTTATGTAATATTTGTGAAAACGGAAATATTGACCATTTTATAAATATCGAATATTTCGACAGACTTGGTTATTATGCTGGTACGAGTATGTCCATGACATGTTGAGAGGTGTAGTTGTTACAGATATTACAAGCATCTAGTAAAATAGAAAAGTAATTTAAAAGAATGGTGAAGAGTTTCTTGCCATTTCTTCTCGGCCGTTTTACGCCTTGGATGCTCTTTACTCCGTTTATACAGTTATATACACTACTTTAATGTGGATTCGTTACCATATTAATTAGCTACTTATTATATAAAGTACGTTTAAATTTAATACGCATTTATTACAAGGTGACCCAATTCCTTATTGCTAAAACAAAATAAAATCCATAGAAATGTACACGAATTTTCTGGCAAATAACTTTGTGATAATATCATTAAACACCACCAACTTAATTTATTTCAAAATTACATAATATTTTATTTTTTACTTTTATTTATTGATTTACATTTTACCTACTTGTAATTGTATCTCCATTGTCCAAGACAACCAAGACACTCTTTAGTGCGTCCTAAAACAACAACGTACAACTACGTCTAGTTTTGATCCTAGTAAAATATTTGTTTCATGACTAGAATAAAATGTTTTTCATTTGTTCAAGAACATTCATTCATTTGTTCTTCCCAATTTTGTAGCAAGATTCAAATAAACATTGGAAAGAATTCGCTTTTAATTAGGTTAGTGTTCCGAAAGCGAAGATAACATATGGTTGCGTAAACCGCAAAATACGTTGCCAATTTGAAGGTACTAAATTTTGCTTTTATGCTTTTAGTATCAAGTTAATATTTATATTTTAAGGATCTATAGACTTGTGATATTGCCAACCTTAGACTCGTGGTTCAGCTTGCGATTGTCAACATAAACATTGACCGTTTGAACCCTGTATATTATATACACATCATCTCCAATCCAATGGAATTTTCGAAAAGCGAATTAATTATACAAGGCGAATAAGTTTTACAAGGTGGAGTGATATTGTCATGTTCGGCATGTCAAATAAAGAAATATAGAAATCTGGGATCAAAACACAAGCGTTGGTTACAATATAATATGGTTTTATTTCAGTTTAAGTTAGTATAATCTCAGTATCTATGTCAGTCTACACCATACAATTGAGCTGGCGGTTGAGATTTGCGCTTTATAAATATATTTTTTAGGAAATAAAAATATACCTTTATTAACATACATTGATTGAACGACTGTAGGTATTAATTACTAGCTTCATTACACGTGTTTAATTGCTAGTGCAAGTCGACACATACAAACCTTTAGAAGTAAGAAAATATTGATTATAGGTTATATCACGTGGGAGTGGCTACATCGTAACTGCAGGTCATATAAAACGAAAATGAAACCTTTTGAAACTTAAGAAAATACACCTTTTTTATAACGGATCTTGATTGTATGCCCTGGCTATGCAACAAATACTATTATCCCAAAATTTGAACCCAGGACAGCGATGTACAAGCATTCAAATAACTAGCTAGGTATATAATAATAATAAGGATTAATAATAACAATCAATAAAAAACTTGTTAAACGTAAATTTTAATCTTGAAATCATTTCTCCCTCATAATAAGAGGATTTGAAACTAAGATCTCTCGTTCGAAGCTCCTTCACAACAAATTATCCGGATGTTGACTTAAAGATTTGTATATCTGTCCTCTTTTTTATATTTGTATATACTTATTTATTCTCAGCAGTAGTAACCTAATAAAACCTGCGCTCAAACTTCGCTGCGCCTATGCTTTAAGACCTCAGCTGTGTACCAATTGGTTTTCTATGTGTACAATTAACATTTATTTGCATAGTGTAATTTGACTATATCACTTACTTACAGTTACCTCAGGGTAGATTTGGTATCAAATTTCAGTAAGTGTTATGTATAAACATTACCATTTATGATTACAAATTAATTTTTATGAACAAGCAATAAGTCTATATTATATATAACGATGTCCATGGCCCACGATAGGTAATTTTGTTTACTAACCACTGCTAACATTAACTAACGTAACCCATTAAAAAATTATAGACAATAAGAAAGAAAAAAATTATTAAACATTAACTTGGTCAATTTGTACATATATACTATTGACTAACGATATGAACAAATTAGGTTTTACTGAAATGGAAATTTCGCAGCATTGTTGGCGTTTGTTGAGGACACTAATGTTACACGGCACCTTATGTGCAACATACTGACGCATGCAAGCCAATTTAAATTGAAATTAAAGGTAAAAAATACAACATAGATACTTTGGATAACGATGACAGCAGTTGTAATGGATTCTTAATAACAGTTAAATCTGTCTTAAGACAGAACATTGTGTGTTTATCCATTAACGACGAAATTTGTGAGAATTTCTCCGCAATGAGACACTGCTGACTTGTATTTAATTTAATACAACTATGTTATTACTTATTACTATTAAGTCAATTTCAAGCAACAAATTGTAGTTTGAAAATTAATATCTAATCGAGATTTATTGAAGTATTATGTAGCGATGTTAAGGCAACTATGGAATATTAACATGTATAGAGTTGACGGGTAAAAAGTAACCTTACGTCTTTATTATCTATTACATTTAAGACGATTTCATACTCTCAAACCACGCGTTAAACACGTACCAAAAAGGTTAATACGTCTTTCAGTAAAGATCAATTCATCAGCGAAGCTTTATTTCAGATTTTATCGGCTATCAGTTATTAATTGCAGAAATTTAGGAACTAATATATAGGATTTGTTCGATTCTTAGTGAAACATTTTTGCATTTATTTTACAATGAATTTGGTGATTTTATTTTACAAAAATGAGTCTACCAAAATTTTTCAGAATTTCAAAGCTTCACTTTAATTAATTGAACACGATTTAACTCGCCTGACTTGAACAAGTGATGAATGTACGGATTGACATACTTGATTGATTCGGATACTTGTAGGTGTGGGTCTATTGTTGCTTGTTTTATTTACATGGAAAATAGGTTTTTCAGTTTTGATCTCGGATAGAGCGATTGAGTTTTTTCCCATTTAATCCACGTAGCAATCAAGATGCAGATACTTTGAAGTGTCCGCGGTTTTTGGTATTGATGAGCTTACAGCTAAACAAAATAAAGGTTAATAAGAAAATCATATCATCATTCAAATCAACCATCAATAAATGATGTTTTATTGATACCAATCTGCAAGTGCGTTTTACATATGCGAATTGACCAATACTAATGTTCAAATATAAACGAAAAATATATTTAATTATATTTGATATTTCTGGTACTTCTCAGACCTGCCAGAAATATCAAAACAGATTTTTAACAAGATGACATCTTTGGGTTTTTTGAGGTATTCGAATTCCAAGTAAGGTTAATTAACTAAGCTAATATAACTAAGTTAAACAATTGCTAATTACGAAACATGTGTATATGGTTCTTGGCAGGATTTCGTAAGTTTAACGTATTTTTCAGATAACATATAGTCAAAATATGATGATAGTCTACGAATAATAAGTAAATAGGTTAGATGAGATGCATCAATAAATTATTGATACATTAGTTACAAAAAAGCCTTGGTCTTGAGATTGCTTGGTCCTCAGATTTCTGAATCGTTTTCGTGATCATTCTTTTTTCTAAGGGGTAAGTAAGTGAGCAGCCTTCTATGCCTGACAGACACCGTTGACTTGTGAGGCTGAAGGCGGTTTGAAGCGAGCGAGTATGAAGTTCGCACATCTAAATAAAAGTCCATTGGTGTTTGAATCTACGACCTCAAGAATAAGGGAAACTCAACTCAATAGACCAATAGACTGTTCGATATTTTAGTTTGATTTTACATGAATATTCACTCGTATTCTATATTTTTCCATATGTTCCCGTGTATGTTAAGGCACGCTCGTCAATTTGACAGCTTCATCCATCTCACCTCCAGTAATTACAAAACGTGATTCGTGATATTTCACTTCGTTATTTTCTCGTACGAGGGAGGGAGATTTACAAGTCATAAGTTTTATTAATTTACTTAAAAGTTTTGGAATTTATTCTACAGTGATAAAATTTTCAGATATTTTTAGTATGTTATCCTACATTCTTCAAATTATACGCAACTATCATGATTATATAGCTGCTTACAAATAGCTCACATATAACATTAATATTTTTATCAATCTCTGAGGTTGAAATACACATTTGAGTCCCAGATGGTAGCTATAATAAAAATAATTTATTTGCAAGAATGTGGTACAAAAATGTTATGGTGGTAGAATCTAAACTTCGCATATTCTGCCACACACAATGGCGTTATTTTTGTTAAAATTGTCTAAATAAATTGTTATTCCACGACGGCTTTTTTATTCTTACAGAAAAACATTAGTTTAAACCAGTATTTATAAAGTTTTTGAAGTTATACTTCTTTAGGTGCGTTATGAAAAATCAATGAGACTGAAATTTTACGATGCGCGCGCACCGTGACACAAAGTTAACAGATTGAAGTTGCCCACGGAAGATGCTACGGCATTGGACATAATTTAAAAACAACATTTGAATAATAATAGAATTTATGTTACACTTAATGTAAGAGAATAGTAATATATATTTATTTATTTAATTTTTCAAATGTAAACTGAACTTTATTGACTATAATGACTCCTTTTCCAGTCTTTGATTATTTAATTGTAATAAATTATTTGCATGCAATCAAGAACTATTTTTAATAATGCCAAAGAAGTTATAACTTCTTACGCGCATACATAAGTACACGCAATATTTTTTTTATAATAATAATAATGAAACCTTTATTTGCCTTGAAAGTGATACACATTATAATGGATGAATAAAGAAACCACTTGAATGCAAATGTCAAATTATGACTTAGCAATTAAATTATTAACAATGCCATATCCTATATTAGTATCTTAAAACCTAAATTCTATTATATCTATTTATAACTTATATGATAATAATCCTTGTCCAAATAAATATGATATTCATGACAAGTATTTAACTCAGTACAAAGTTGCCCTTGTAATCATTTAATGACAATAAATACCTTAAGAAATGTTATAATCTTTCTGCTGCTTTTCACTGCCACACGGAAATTTTTTTTTTAATTTGTTATAATTGTCTTTATAATAATTTTTATTATTATAATGTAGGTTAAGGAAATTGTAAATATTGTATATTTGTCTGTTGTGTCATTAACAAATGTATTTTGTATAACTCCGCAACAAAATGTTAGCCCAATACAACGCTCCTAAATATACACAGATTAAACGTAGATATACAAATTTATTTTAAAACGCACAAACAAATAGTAAATATGTTTATTTTTCTTTAAGACCTATCCCCGGATCAAAGACGGAATCCAGAGGAGCAGAGGCACAGGCAAGAGTATGCACAGAGATGAAAGAACTTTGCGAGATTATCAATCAGTACGGAAAATCACCGTGCAAAGGTCTCCTTCCGCCGGAACTTCAGTGCGCTACAAAAGTTATCTCGTTCGGGGAACTTTTCACGGTAAGCTTTTAAGCTTGAAAAGTTTAAATCTACAATTGACAGACGTTATATATATTAAATTATTATATCAATTTACGAATTATCAATAAAAGTTCATTTCGAATTGAAACCTCCTTCAGTTTTTGTATCTTGGTCTTGACCAACACGTTACCGAACTGATACATTCAATTATACCTTGTTTAATGTTTTTTTTTTTTTTTTAAGACAATTCACACCAATTGACCTAGTCCCATGCTAAGCTGGTGAAGCTTGTGTTATGGGTGCTAGGCAACGAATAAACATACATATTATAGATAGATAGACATATAAATACATATTTAAACACCCAAGACCTAAGCACAACACCAAATGCTCATCACATCGATGTTCGTCTCAGCCGGGGATCGAACCCGGGACCCATGGATTCGCAGTCAGGTGTACTAACCACTAGACCAATGGGTCGTCAAATGTACTATAGTTATATTACAAAGAGGAATGATTTGTATGTTTGGAAATAAACAAAAACATCTGGGCTGATTGAAAAAACTCCTTTATCGTTAGAAAGCTTTGTTATATTGGCATATTGGCTTATTATTATTTTACTATATTTTTTAAAATATGTATTAAAAAATATTAAATATCCGTGAGAAGCTGAGCCTCTAGTATTTTACAATTAATGTTCTTTACTAGCTATATGCTCAAGCTACGACTGCGTAATAAGTCTAATATACAAACAGTAACGTAATATTACTCTCAATCTAAAATCGCTCATACAATTTTATAATTTTCCTTACGCATGTGCTTTACATATGTTTATGCCCCACCACAATTTTTTTTTTTTAATATGGCTAGCTTCTGTAAGACTTTGTTTGAAATGCAACTTGTTCTCTCATAGATATCATAAAATTCGGCATATATTTTAATAATAATAATTTACAATACAACCCTATAGCCATACATTGCATATTTATTTGAAAACAAGCGATCTGTGCCTGGTATGCCGGCTTACTTAAAAATTATGCTTTCAGCGTATGAGCTAGGAAATGAACGCGCTACATAAGCCACTACGGCGACACTATTCAGTCAATCTTTAATATGTTATTAAATTACGTATATCTTTCGTTATTACCATGAGTATGTAATTATTCAATTATCTAAATTACCAATTTAGTACTCAACAAATATAGCATTTTAATATTTCTTATTATATTACTAACAACCGAACCGGGCACGGGTAGTACATGCATATCTTTGTCTGCCGTACCAACAATTATAGTTTTATTCCAACCAATTGAGACTGTGTAGTCATAACCATTTTTATACCTAAAACTACATCCTCATAATTCACTATAATATGTATAGATAATGTGTTTACTCTCTCATTTTGTTTTCTCTTAGAAATTAGGACACGTCTTTATAATAATTTTAACAATATTATCCACTAGAGTGGAACTCATTAGCACCTATAAATATTCCTTATGTCACAAATAATTATGAGTGACAAATGCGTTGGCGCATTGAATAATACTTCTTAAAATATCCGTGTTTATGATAAACTTCCTCAGTTCCATTAAAATTTATGTATTCAGTATTCAGGTTTATTAATACTTATATTAATAGTATAGATTTTCCATATATTACATACTACGCGACGTGTATGGATACGCTCTTTTTTCCATATAATTGTTTTTGTTGTTATAAAATTAATTATTCGAGTTAATTTAACGGTCACAAATGCAAAAATTTGTGTCTAACCCTCTCTCTAACTGCTCAGTTGAGTTCTTGAAAATTCGATTTTTGGAAAAGGGAATAATATAGATCTTCACATCGCTTTATGTAACTTTGCAGACAAAAAGATAATTAATAATCGAACGGCGCTTCCACCCTATATGGCCTTGGACTCTGATTGATTTGATTTTTATTTATAGACCTTGACAAATCTGACACATTTGGGTCATTTTTTGGGTCTAAGGCATGACATTGTCCGCACAGTGTTTTCCTTCACCGTACGAGCGAGTGTTAGACAGGAAGACAGAAAGTACGTTACTGCACAGCCGGGGATCGAACGTATGAACTCCGTGATGAGACTCGTACGATGAAGCCACCAGACCAACATTGCTTGCAGATAGAAAGAAACATTTCTAAAATAAATAATTAGATTGTTATCTTGAACAACATGTTTCATTACATTATCAATATCAATGTGTAAATATTAACTTTAGCGACCAATATTCTTGTAAAATGAGCTTCATAATGTATGAATTTAACAGACAGGGTAAACACTGAACATAGTTGACGACGTGTATTAGGGTTAACAAACTCAGTATAATTTTTGCATAGAAACGCAAAATATCTAGGAATTTTCTATAAGCCGGCCGGTTTCATAATAGCGTAGCAAAATTTCCGCCTCGCATTCTATCCTGGCCAATAAACGATACTCTTTTGTTAAATTCGTTAATTTTATTAGTCATTGTCAGGTTATTTAGCGTCAGATCATTGCGACTGACAGTAATGATCTTGGCACGTGTTCCGGTGATACATGCGGAAAATATTTCAAGACCTTTTGCTAAATTAGACACATAAATAACAACGTAACTAAATGGCAAAACAAAAAGTAATAAAAGAGGATTGAAAGAAGAATGTATCGAACTATAAATGTAATTGGTGTATTCTTTCCTCCATCTTTAATTTTTTCCCCTTTGGAGTAGAGACACTTGGGGATCAAGTGCACTTCTTCAGTCACACTCTTCATTTCTGAAGGTAGTGTTACTGGCGCCGTACTACTTCCTCTACTCTCCCCTGTCTTCAGTTCCTGTTCCATGCCTGTTGTGCCTGGGTGATGATAAGACCCGTCAGGGCCTTTACTTGATCGACCTTGAGGTCTGGTGCGCCTGAAGAGCACAGGCGCTAATTAAAGATTTATGTTGGCGCTTCGTAGATAGTACCGGTGACCCCAAAGCTGGTGCTTTCCTCAACGAATAAGTATCGTAATACAGCGAAAAAATTCTGCCAGCATAAAAGGTACACTGCCACAGGGACCAAACTTTTTAAATTTGTTTTTATTGTCTATTTATCCATTTTTAATTATTATTATTACTATGTAGGTTAAGACTTTGGTAAATATTGTATATTGGTGTATCTGTGTACTTTCCGGATATATAGAATGGTTCAAAAATGCCTACAAAATTGACTTATTTTTAATAAATTTGTATTATCAAATACTGAATAAGCTAACATCAAACTATAAGGAAATAACTTAAAATTCATCAGTAACTCTTCTACAAAGCTTAATATCACGTTTGCGATTCACCTTGCATCTCCATAATTCAATTATAACTTGAACCAAATTTACAGATAAGGATACCCATTGAACGTAGTTAAGAGGCTCGTAAAGGCAGCGATAATTAATTTTAACTCCTTATAGATTTGCTTTAAATCTATATCGAGCTGTGTTTTAATGTATAGCGCACTTGTTTACAGTTCTATTAGTGCCATAATTAACTTTAAATTTTGAATTAAGACTAATTGAAATCTAAACCCAGACAACAATACGATTAATCGAATAAAAACAAATTTTATCATACACGTACACGCAAATAAAATTATTCCGATCTAGTGATTCCAATTTTAATCCTTCGGTTAACGCACTTTGGAGACAGAGAAAATACAATTCTACGAAATCTCCTATTATTAATATCAACCAAATGAATAAATACGTTGAATTAAATTGTAAAATTATCCATAACTTCATCAAGCCATTCGTTCGGAATAAGTTCGTAACCAGAGTCAATAATTCGATAGCAAAATTATTTACAAATTTAATATTTGAAACTGTTTAATTTGTTGCGAAGTTTTTCAATATCTATATATTACTAGTTTAATTTTACACCACATTTACGATAACTCCTTGCGGTGAGAGCAGAAGCTCCTTCTAATTATTACTGTTATTCTTACTGCCCTACTTTGATCAGGTTTGAGCCTAATAATTTACACGACTTACCGAACTTACCGGTAAATTGTATTGTGTATCCAACAAGCTTATTATAAAACAAATAAATACTTAATTGGAATAAGCCTCAAATTTAAGAAATTGGACGCCAGCACTTCCTAGAAGGAAAATATGTAATTTCGTACCATTCTTATTATCCAATTATAGGAGTATAACAGAATATAGAATTTAAAGAGATATTTAGATTTCGCAGTTTTTAAATACTTGGAAATATTATTTATGAATAATAAAAGAAAAAGTGAATGTGTTGGGGCTAGCAGACCTGAGAACGAATAGTAGTTGAAATCGATCAGCTATCGTGAAAGTATACGTATACATTTATGGAATGCTTAAGAAGTGCTTCGTATATGGAACTATACGGAATCACGTTTACAAAAGGGAGAGATTTTTGAGCTGATCTTACTGAGCGATGTTGGCGATGTTGTTGCGTTTTACTATTTACCACATTATTTTAACTAAACAACTTATATGGTATTAGGTATTCATATTTTAATAAAACTTCTTTAAGAGATTAGTTGATTGTATGCCGTTATCGGCGAGACAATTTTTTGTTTGAAATGAAACTTACGAAATTTGTTTTCGAAATTTGAATAGAATTTAAATTATACACAAAAATTTTATAAAGTTTAGATTTAAATTGTCTGCGTTTTATTAATTTTATATTGTGAGGGTTAAGTTTCGAAGGGTGAACATTCTAGAAATACATTGACGTGAAAATACGTTATTATAGAAACATGAGATACCTATCTTATAATATCGGATAATTTTCGCGTAATTTCAAATACTTGCGATCGATTTTATAGTTTCTTTATTTTGATTTAGATATATTTTCTACTTTAAGGTTTAATTACTGACAAAACTGGTTTTGAATAGCGTATTTAAATTTTTTAATCTAACTGTGATTTTAAATAAACAAACTTCTAAGTTTAACATAGTACAGTACATATCTATTAAAAAATACACTTCAGTGAACTGACTCTTCATCACAGCGTAAACACAGTTTGATAGAAAGATTAAGTAATTAAGATTAAGTAGTGAAAGTTAAGGTAAATAACAACAACAACAATATTGTAAAAAATTTGAATTGTAAATTCATTAAAATATGCTAAAACTCTTGCATGTAATATGTAATTTTATACCATTTAATCAATTATGTACCTCTAACCTTTAAACGTTGTTCATTGTTGTTTGTAATTTATTAACAACGTTTATGAAAAGCGTTCAATTCACAAGTGACGTCAGAAAGCATTCCGTTTCCGTCGGCATACATCATTCCGACATTAAACTTGGCATCCATTCGCTAATAATTAGCAACACCGCGCCAAACCGAATTAGGCATTGGCCGCTGATGTCTGTAAATAAATATTTTTAATTAGTTACGCTTCATTATAAACTCAGAAAAGAATACCTATAGTCGATAACTTCAAAAAAATTTTTCCTTTAACCGGCGCCGATTACCTTGAAATACTGGAATTGTTTGAGATATTATCTGCCTACATCTGCGATGATACGGTGCAATAATATTATGAAATGGCAGGAAATAAAAATATTAATGCTGATATTTGTTTTAACAATATTTTTAGGTTTTGTAATACTGACTGATTATTAATATAATGATATAATATATGATTAATATAATGTTTGCTTAAAAATATTTGACGGTTATAAATGCGAGCTTATCACAATATTAACACAACAGTCTAGCTACAGGTTAGCTACAGCTCCGAAGCTATGAAACAAAGTAATAAAAAAGAAGTTTTGAATAAAATAATTAAAATTAAATTAATGAATTACCCTGCCTATATATGGTGGCACTCAATTTGTATTATGTTTATAAATGAATATTTTTGGTTTGATAATTTATAATTCGAATTTGATATGATATAAGATTAAGGAATAGCTTAGAAACCGGTTTCTTGTGAGAAACAGAAAAGTTTCGAAACAATTTGTATGTTCAAAAAGATCTCACGTTCCTCTACTACTCCATAAATACAAATTCTTAAGATATTTTAATAGAATTCAATTTTCAGATATACACGGTAATATCCGATAAGTTGGTCGGTATTTTGCTGAGGACGCGAAAATATCATCTAACTTACTTCGAGGGTGAAGTGTTATTCCAAGTAAGTGGGTGGCACTTTGAAAGGTTGTCATATTTAACCTTAGATTTGAAGTTTGGCACTTTTGTATTTCAAAGTATATTTGAATTGAACTTAAAATCTATGAAATAGACAAAATTGGGTCAGTATAAACAAAAGCTTTAACCCTTTTGTGTCTTTTTGCATTATATTTTATTTTCTTTAGTACAGCTTTTCTCTATACTATAGACTAGTACTAATAGGAATAGGGTTCCTCAAATGACGTTCTTACATCAATAGAAAAAAACTAGTGGCTCTGCAACCTCAGAGGCTTGGCCAAAGATTACTGTATCTGTTCCGTGATAATTTTTTTAATTGACTGATATGCCGGTTTCCTAACAATGTTTTATTTGACCGTACGAGCCACTGTTAAAACCGCAAATAAAAAAGACTTTCCATTGGTGCACAGCCGTGATTTGAACTCACGATCTAAGGGGTGAGAGACACACGCTCAAGACACTAGGCAAAAACCAAAATCATATTTAAAATCGTTTTATATTAACCATCTAACCATCATGATAAAATAATCATTATTTGTATCAGTGCACGATAATTAAATTATATAACTTTAGGTACAAAGGTCAGAAAATATTTCTTTTTCCAGAAACGCGACGACGATGTTCCCGTATTCCTGATGCAGTCAATCGCAGATATCAGAACATATTGTGATAACAAAGCACTTCAAGCAAGAAGATCGGTTTCCCCAATGCCAAACTAAACGCACAAAGCATAGTCTTAATGACTGAATGACATGAGTCTGAATGGCTAATTCTCATCAAAATTTGTATTGTTTTCTGTTTTAAAAGTAATGAAATGAATAATTTGGGAATGAATGCTAATGAATGATGAATGTTTCTGCGCACACGGTAATGATCTTATAACTAGGATTACCAGTGCGCGGAATAAAGCTTTATTACGTGGACTAAAGATGTTATTTGTGTATCCATGGTAAAAACCATATGGCACTATGCGGTACTTGTGTTCGTATATATAGTATATTTTAAAAGAAGTTATATATATTTTTATCATACCAAACCATAAAAGATATTTTTAGCGCTGTATTATTAAATAAAATGGTATGTTATACCACTTAATGTATATAATTATTAAGTGGTAATGTTTCGTGATCCAGCAATGGGGATTAGAGCATACTTTTAGTATGTCTGTTAGGCAATTGGTGGTTGGTAGATTAAAGTATAGATTTCCTACAAATTTTTTTTACATTTGTGAGTTGCTGATAATATTTTTTACAGACTCCCGTTTACTGCCTATTTGGATCCTAAAATATTTTATCACAATATATTCTCTCAAAGGCTTCAAGTCGTACGTGATACAGTTGTATATCTTATACTAATTGTTCATTTTAGTAGTTTTTTTCTTATTCAATTGAAGCTTATTCAAGAGACTTTCACTTGAGTACGACGCTTCTCTTAATTAATATATGCAAATTTCAGTTACTTAGAAATTAACGGTAATATTACAACGAATACAAAAATGAATAATATTTATATTCAGACTCGAGACTTTAAACGAATTATCACATCTGTTCGTCAAGTCGTGACTGAATCGTATCCTAAGTATCTGAAATTTTGCGAAAACCAAATTTGATCGTAGTTAGACACAAAACATCGCCGCTTCAAAACCGCTGCATCGTCACACGTGAATCACCTTACTAATAACAATGTTATGAATTTCCCAACAACGGTACTGATCAGAAAAGATAAACAAGGATTTTAATATTAATATATTAATTGAAGAATCCTCTGTTATATTTAGAACTTTTTAATGGATTTATTTAACATTCTAGTCATTTATAAATATATTTTTATATTATATAAAATAATTTTAATATAAATTTGTTTCGTCTTCTTCAATAATTCGAAAAATACGAATGTGGTTTATTTGTTTTGATTCAATAAATTTGGATATAAATTTCTAAAGCTTATATCTTAATTGTATACAGTTATATTCATTAGTTTATAGCATAAACATTAAACATGTTTGTTTCTGTCTTACGCCCTATTTTTATTCGAAAGTAATGAATTTCCATACATGTTGAACATAATACTTATTTAGCAACATAAGGTATGGTTCTTACTCGAAGGCTTTCTTCTGTGTTAACAAAGTTGCCAGAAATATTAAAGAAGGTTCTTTTACCAGAAAACTTTTCTGGTCCGTAACAGCCTGAATCCGATCAAGCTTCGATTGATAAATTAACCTTTGTTTGACAAACTTGTTTCGATTACTTGCGGATCAAAGTCGATTGACTTTTCATTATAAGTTATCATAATTGACCTATGAGGTTTGATGTAATTTGTTGTATACTCAAGGGAATATTCTTGGAATGTTTGTATAGCAAGTGCCAACTTTGTAAATAAGTAAGTTAGCTCGTAAGAATTATATTTATAATACACTGGTATTGTTTGACTATAATACTCTTAAGGTATATATGTAGGCTCGACAATAGATAAATAAGCACAGTAACACAACGTGCATATATATCTCGCCCAGGTGGCCAGTCTCCATATAGATCATCCACAGCCGAATCGGTCTGGAGATTTTATTTATTTTCATATCATTTAATCCGTTGAGTCACATTGTATTTTTTTTTGCTGACCGTAGCCTTATGAGGGCATTGGCCAGACAAATATGTTTTATTAACTCGTAATGGGAATTATGCCTACCAATCCTGTAATGAAATGAAATTCAGGAGCAGTCGATAATTTAACAAAATATGTTGTGTTGGTGGCGATTCCTTTCAAATAAAAAAAATATGATTTTCTTCTAGTCGATTTTTATTGTTGATTTGTCCGCCCATGACAGTGCCTACCGCCCGCGCCGCCCTATAGCACCTCTTGGTACTATTGTACCGTTTTATTATCTTTAAAAAAATGGGGGTTGGTATAATCAATATTATTTAATGGTCACAAGCCAAATAATAGTTAGTAAATGTAATTAATTCTAATTCTATGAAACGTGAACAACGAACACCATATAAAGCAATTGGACAAATCACAAATTCACTATGCTGAGATTTTCCACTAAACTGGTTATTATAATTTAGATAAAAGTACTGAAGTATAAATATAATATAATACTTTATATTAAGAGGCAGAGCAGAGCAGTGTTGGCCTAGTGGCTTCAGTGTGCGACTTTCATCCCTGAGGTCGTAGGTTCGATCCCCGGCTGTGCACTTGGAACTGAATGGAATGTACTTTCTTTCTATGTGCGCATTAAACAGTCGCTCGAACCGTGAAGGAAAACATCGTTAGGAAACCGGCTTGCCTTAGACCCATAAAGTCAACGGCGTGCGTCAGGCACAGAAGGCTGATCACCTACTTGCCTATTAGATTACCAAATGATCATGAAACAGATACAGAAATCTGAGGCCCAAAACTAAAAAAGCTTTTAGCGCCATTGATTATTATTATTACATTAAGAGGCTATATGAGCAACCTATAGGAGTTTCAATGAATATTGAAATAACTTTTAAGTTATTCCATAACATGCAATCTGAGAATAACCTTTAAATAAATTCATATGGGTTTTGGCCTCAGATTAATTTCTTAGTCCAGTGTTTCATTATTGATTAAAATCAGTCTGAAATGTCAATTTTTTATTTGTATGCCTGATACCTTCAACGTATGAGCAAGTATTATCTGCAATATGGAAAGAAAAGTCTACCAGTGCACGGCACTCATACACTTTTGTTCTAGGGTTAAGAGTCAAAATAATTAGAAATCGCATTAATAAGTTACTTAAAAAATTCACCTCTAGAAATCCATTAAAATGGATTGCAATGAAGGCCTAAGGGCTTTAAAGTCTTTAATAGAAGCTGATCGTAAAATTACGAAAATAGAAAGTATTTAAGTTATCAGAAAATTTATAAAACTTTGAGGATTAACAGACTGATGGGGGCTTTGCTTAGGCATTTTATTCGTGTACTTGTTAAGGTGTGAATGTCAATAAGATAATATAAGGACCGGTTAAACCAGGAAGCCTACTCCGTAAATCAAGAATCAAGAGCCAGATTTAAATCAACAATTCATTCATTGGCAATCTCTTCAATCTTGGCAATCTTGGTTAGTGGCAATCTCTAACAAAGTGCCGATTCCATGCCGTCATGACGTAGTTCAAAATCCACTGGTATCGGTTACTTCTAATTATTTGGCATCCAAATCTATCGGTAAGTTGGCTGAGATGTAATTTAATTAGTATTTTATGCATACAAAAGGAGAAGCACCACATCTAATCAAACGAGCTCTTCAATGACAGTAGAAATGAACATAAATTATAGAGCGAGGTGGTAGAATAAGAAATAAAATGACGTTTTATTAAGTAAAAAAGTATATTATATACATCTTACATTAGTTACATTTATGTCAAATTCAGCGTATAGAAAACATTCGAAACGTTTAATGGACAACATTTTAACATTTTACTGTGGACATCCTTCAGCTATGACGGGTATGCTAAACCCTTTTCAAGCCTTATTGGGTTCATAATACCCAATGAGGATTACCTGGATGGCCCCAGGATTTCTGCATAGCATAAATATGTACATCATAAATCTATTATTACAACCATTCATTACATAAATTGTAACATTAACCAGTATTTAATTCGTATAAATTTCTTAAAACCATACTCAGAGTTGCCAATTAAATTTTATCAAACTTAAAGCAGAGTTATTGAAATGCTGCAGAATAGTTAAATATAGCTATTACAATACTTATATAGGATATAGTATTTCAATCTCATAGATTGTTATTGTAATTACATATATATATTGTGCTCTTGTATATGAACTCTGTTAATATCTAGACTTTAATATTTCATATTAAATCTAGATTAAAATTACACAAAATAATTAATATTTATAAAAATTATTTTATTAATATAAAACTTACAAGGGTTGGTTTTAATTAAACCAAGAAATGCCAACGCCCATAGAATTGATCACTTCATAATGTAGTTAACAATTTCATGAATTGTATTTAGAAAATGACTACGTCAGAACTAGGTCAACATGATGAATTACCGAATAATGATATAAACAGCTATACCCATGGTTACATTGAACTAATCGCTTCTATGACGGGGCATGAAATAGATAATCCACATAAATAAGACGCCTAATCCTATAAAAAAAACAAAAGAAAAGAGCAGAAATCTGAGTGTCGTATAGAAAGAAGACTTTTGTACAAAAATAACTTAAATTCACTTATTCAGTTTACAGCACCTATTCGATTGTAAAGTAAATATATCGTTTGTCTTGTCGTGTCGGTCGCTCCAACCAGTTTGGGGATTGGGGTCAGTGCTCCCACTGGGACCGACCAGTGATGTTTCTTGGTACCCACGCGGCGAATTCACGTGTTTCTGTAAATTTGGAATGTATCTTAAAGCTGAAGGACATTGAATTTGTTGAACTTTGATGCTGTAAATGGGTTAAATGTAGATTCTGTTATATATGTCAGAGATTAGGTTATAATAGAACACGGTGTAATTTGTTTGATTACAATGGCAACACCACGTAATGGCAACACCACGCAATATCATAGACATCTTACAGGTTGTAAAGTGTCAATTGTCAAAGTCAAGCTGTCAGTAGTGCGTAGAATCGGTCGTGAAGAGCTTGAGTTGCTTTCCGATCGGCGCCTGCGCCGGATGTGCGCACTGACTGTGTTTAAATATTAAGTAATAATGTACGACGACGGTAGTGATACCAACTTTGTAATTATTAATCACGGTGAATTTCCGACATCAGAAGTGGGATCGATACAAAATTCATCCTGCGTGCCTACCGCAATGCCTGCTACTGGAAATTGTGAATATTTCACACCAGATTATGAAGCTCAAGGAAATAGAGCGACGGGTCCATCGACGTCAAAAGACGACGGACCCAGCACGTTGACGCCTGAATTATGGGTAACATTATTTCAAAATATGATGGCTGGCTTCCAGAATACCAAAGAGAAGCCTTCGAGTGTGGGTGATAAAAGGACGCTAAAATCAAGTGAGATTTATCTACCGTCGTTTGTTCTGTTGTTGTCGTGGGCTCCATGTTCGTACCCGTTGCGGGTGTGGTGTGTGTGGTGTGGTGTGTTCGTACATGGGAAGAGTTTAAGGACCGACTTGCTCTTCAGTGTGTTGGAATAAGGACGTTTCACGACTTGTTTCGCGATATGGTCGACTATTCGAGTGACCACGCGGTGACCTACATTGAATAGGTATTCCACCAACAAAATGGTGCTGATCGACCGGCTGGAGACGAGTTTGGGTGAGTCCAATAAAATTGTGATATTAAGGTACGCACAGATTTACTTAAAAAATACTCCGAAGAGTTTTGTGTCACATTTGAATACGTAGCCTAACATTAAACCTTAAGTGAAATTCATATGTGAGGTCCGTGGTGAATATAATGCTTCTAAGCACCCTAAAATATGCGAGTTAACTACAGGTCGTTGCCATTTTTTTTGATTACGTAGGACATTTAAAACGACATTGTTTATTTTTACGTATAAAAATAAAAATGAGGGTACCCACCCTCGCACGTCTGTTGATAAATCTAGTGAACAGCCAATAGTTAGTAGAACGCGATGTTCATATTGCCACAAACTTGGACATTCTAATTTTATTTGTTTTATAATGTAACTGATCATGGGGCGGGTTCAGGAATCTGAGGCCTGAAGGCCTGTAGGCTGTAGCGCCACTGATTTATTTATTTTATTTAACGAGAATAAAAATTTAAAGATTGCAATTTACAATCAAAATTGGTCAACGTTTGTACATCCTCTAATCAAAATTTGCATAAGGCAGTTATACTTTGCAAGCACTGATTGACAGTGGTTCAGGATGTTCCCTGATTAAAAAGAAGTTTGTAGGGGGTTCCATACCGAAATAACGTTTGTCATTGTTGATTCACATTTGCTGCAGTATGACGTAATCTTAGGTAGAGAGATATTTAAAACACCCGGTTTGATGTTTACCCTTAATAGCGACGGCGCTAAGATTTTACGTGATGCTAGTGTCAATTCGTGTCGTGCTTTAAGCATAAGTACAGAGTTGGGTAAAATTTGCACCGGCTTAACTGAGTGTAACGATATTGAAAGACTAAGGGCTATTGTGACAAAATATAAAGAAATCGTTAATACAAATTACGTTACAAATTCATCTAAAAATATCTTAACAAAATTGTAAAACGTCATCCGTAAAGGTTGGCTCCTTCTGAACGTAGCGTAATGCGTGAGATTATTACTGATTTGGAACGAAAAGTCCGTGCGAGCTCTTCGCCTTTTTCTAGCCCTGCATTTCTTGTTAAGAAGAAAGACGGGTCCGACCGTCTTTGCGTTGATTATCGGGAACTTAACTCCAATGCCGTGCGTGACAGTTACCCATTGCCATTGATATCGGAACTAATTGATGGTCTTGTGCGAGCATTATATTTCTCCAATTTAGTCGTGGCCTTTAGATTTCATCAGATATTAATAAGATGATAGGACGATGTTTAAAAGACTGCGTTTATTACTAATAGAGTACCGAAAGCTTGAAAGGATTCGTACAATTCGATTCAATTCGAATTCGACACGTAGATTACTTGTGCCGTAACCCTTATAATTGCAAGGAAGTAAATGTTTCGCGTGTGAGTAATGAACGGTTGTAAGCCGAACAAAAGTTAGAACCTGACGTTAATTGAATTATAGAATTAATAGAAAAAGATACTATTGAAGCTAACCTTCGGTCGTCTTATACAAAGACAATAATTTGTTGTATAGGAATTTTCAAGTTGATAGCAAGACCTGAGTCGCGTCATAGTCCCCAAATATTGTCGTTGGCAATTAATTCAAAGGTTTCATGGTGAACTAAAACATAACGTTTCATACCATACACATAGACACGAGCGGTAAATTAACTAGTGGTAGGATCACAAAGGAATATGTGATTGTTATTATTGACGCATTCACAAGGTTTTGTCATCTAACTTCTGTCAAAGATTTAACTTCGCGATGTGCTTGCGAAGCCCTTAAAAGCTTTTTCCATATGTTCGGAACACCTAAGCGTATTATATCAGATCAGGGCACCTCATTCAAGGGACAAGATTTTAAAAAACTTTGTAAAGAATGGTCTATTGAATTACATTAAATCGCCAGTGGCGTCTGTCGTGGTAACGGGCAAGTAGAGCGCCTAATGTCCCTTTTAACTCATTGTTTTACTGTCGCTGAAAATCATGAAAACAGGTCTTGGAAATCTGTTATCGGTAAAGTTCAATTAGTTTTAAATTGTACTGTTTCGAAAAGTACGGGTAAGAGTCCGTTTCAATTATTATTTGGCTGTTACAAGAGTCCACCTAGAGTGAACTCTATGCTATAGATCTTCATACTAGTGAGAATCAGGATTTGATAGAAGTAAGACAAATAGCTAAAAGTAGGATGGACGAGCAGGCAAAAGAGATGAAACACGTTTTGACGTATAATTAACAAGTTAACGGAAAAATTTAATGGTCCATGTAAGATCACTAAAGTATGATTGAATGATCGTTACATTTGTGTGCCATTATCTGGGGGATGGTCCCAATATGTGTGCCACGAATGATTGCGTAAATATCTGGCTAGTCTGCCTGAGTTGTCAGAATGTGTTGACCCCATGGTAATCATAAATTATTAATTTTATGTCATTGTAAACCAGATTCCATTTGGTAATGTGGAGAAATTAAGTTGTATTTAAGCCGTGAACAATTGAGGAGATGACGAATTTTTGTTTAGTTTTGTCGATCTAGAATCTAGATCGTGAATCGTGATGGTGTTTTAATTATTACACAATTTATGATCGTTATTGATTGTTAAAAGGCTTTATGTTGTCTGAACTGAATTGTTGTATTAAGCCGTGAACAATTGAGGAGATGAATTTTTCTTTAGTTTTGTTGGTCTAGATCGTGATGGTATTTTATTTAATACACAATTTATGATTGTTATTGATTGTTAAAAGGTTCTATGTTGTCTAAAAGTTATTACGCTTTGTGACAAGGATGGATTGAAAGCTTCATCGCTTTGTCCTAATGATCTGCTGAAAGCTGGGACGCTTTGCAGTAGTTGGGTCTCAAATTTATTTGACCGCGTATTGATGCTGAAAGCTTAGACGCTTTGCAGTTATTTGGCCTAGTGTTGTTGCTGAAAGCTTAGACGCTTTGCAGTTATTTGGCCTAGTGTTGTTGCTGAAAGCTTAGACGCTTTGCAGTTATTTGGCCTAGTGTTGTTGCTGAAAGCTTGGATGCTTTGCAGTTATTTGGCCAAGTGTTGTTAATTAATCTTTGATATTTTATTTGAACGATGTTGATGCTGAAAGCTTGTACGCTTTGCTGTGGTTTAATCTTTGATTTATTTGAACAATGTTGATGCTGAAAGCTTGGTCGCTTTGCTGTGGTTTAATCTTTGATTTATTTAAACAATGTTGATGCTGAAAGCTTGTACGCTTTGCTGTGGTTTAATCTTTGATTTATTTAAACAATGTTGATGCTGAAAGCTTGTACGCTTTGCTGTGGTTTAATCTTTGATTTATTTGAACAATGTTGATGCTAAAAGCTTGGACGCTTTGCTGTGGTTTAATCTTTGATTTATTTGAACAATGTTGATGCTGAAAGCTTGAACGCTTTGCTGTGGTTTAATCTTTGATTTTTTTTTGAACAATGTTGATGCTGAAAGCTTGGACGCTTTGCTGTGGGTTTTATTTAATCTTTGATTTATTTGAACAATGTTGATGCTGAAAGCTTGGACGTTTTGCTGTGGTTTAATATTTGATTTATTTGAACAATGTTGATGCTGAAAGCTTGGACGCTTTGCTGTGGTTTAATCTTTGATTTATTTGAACAATGTTGATGCTGAAAGCTTAGACGCTTTGTTGTAGTTTATTTAATCTTTGATTTATTTAAACAATGTTGATGCTGAAAGCTTGGACGCTTTGCTGTGGTTTAATCTTTGATTTATTTGAACAATGTTGATGCTGAAAGCTTGGACGCTTTGCTGTGGTTTAATCTTTGATTTATTTGAACAATGTTGATGCTGAAAGCTTGGACGCTTTGCTGTGGTTTAACCTTAGATTTATTTGATCAATGTTGATGATGAAAGCTTGGACGCTTTCCTGTGGTTTAACATTAGATTTATTTGATCAATGTTGATGCTGAAAGCTTGGACGCTTTCCTGTGGTTTAACCTTAGATTTATTTGATCAATGTTGATGATGAAAGCTTGGACGCTTTGCTGTGGTTTTACCTTAGATTTATTTGAGCAATGTTGATGATGAAAGCTTGGACGCTTTCCTGTGGTTTAACCTTAGATTTATATTAACAATGGTGATGCTGAAAGCTGGGACGCTTTGCGATGTGTTCGATGTGCTGCTTTGCAGTTATTTGGCCTAGTGTTGTTGCTGAAAGCTTAGACGCTTTGCAGTTATTTGGCCTAGTGTTGTTGCTGAAAGCTTGGATGCTTTGCAGTTATTTGGCCAAGTGTTGTTAATTAATCTTTGATTTATTTGAACGATGTTGATGCTGAAAGCTTGTACGCTTTGCTGTGGGTTAATCTTTGATTTATTTGAACAATGTTGATGCTGAAAGCTTGTACGCTTTGCTGTGGTTTAATCTTTGATTTATTTGAACAATGTTGATGCTGAAAGCTTGGACGCTTTGCTGTGGTTTAATCTTTGATTTATTTAAACAATGTTGATGCTGAAAGCTTGTACGCTTTGCTGTGGTTTAATCTTTGATTTATTTAAACAATGTTGATGCTGAAAGCTTGTACGCTTTGCTGTGGTTTAATCTTTGATTTATTTGAACAATGTTGATGCTAAAAGCTTGGACGCTTTGCTGTGGTTTAATCTTTGATTTATTTGAACAATGTTGATGCTGAAAGCTTGGACGCTTTGCTGTGGTTTAATCTTTGATTTTTTTTGAACAATGTTGATACTGAAAGCTTGGACGCTTTGCTGTGGGTTTTATTTAATCTTTGATTTATTTGAACAATGTTGATGCTGAAAGCTTGGACGCTTTGCTGTGGTTTAATATTTGATTTATTTGAACAATGTTGATGCTGAAAGCTTAGACGCTTTGCTGTGGTTTAATCTTTGATTTATTTGAACAATGTTGATGCTGAAAGCTTAGACGCTTTCCTGTGGTTTAATCTTTGATTTATTTGAACAATGTTGATACTGAAAGCTTGGATGCTCTGCTGTGGTTTAATCTTTGATTTATTTAAACAATGTTGATGCTGAAAGCTTGGACGCTTTACTGTGGTTTAATCTTTGATTTATTTGAACAATGTTGATGCTGAAAGCTTGGACGCTTTACTGTGGTTTAATCTTTGATTTATTTGAACAATGTTGATACTGAAAGCTTGGACGCTTTGCTGTGGTTTAATCTTTGATTTATTTGAACAATGTTGATGCTGAAAGCTTGGACGCTTTGCTGTGGTTTAACCTTAGATTTATTTGATCAATGTTGATGATGAAAGCTTGGACGCTTTCCTGTGGTTTAACCTTAGATTTATTTGATCAATGTTGATGCTGAAAGCTTGGACGCTTTCCTGTGGTTTAACCTTAGATTTATTTGATCAATGTTGATGATGAAAGCTTGGACGCTTTGCTGTGGTTTTACCTTAGATTTATTTGAGCAATGTTGATGCTGAAAGCTTGAACGCTTTGCTGTGGTTTAATCTTTGATTTTTTTTTGAACATTGTTGATGCTGAAAGCTTGGACGCTTTGCTGTGGGTTTTATTTAATCTTTGATTTATTTGAACAATGTTGATGCTGAAAGCTTGGACGCTTTGCTGTGGTTTAATATTTGATTTATTTGAACAATGTTGATACTGAAAGCTTGGATGCTTTGCTGTGGTTTAATCTTTGATTTATTTGAACAATGTTGATGCTGAAAGCTTGGACGCTTTCCTGTGGTTTAATCTTTGATTTATTTGAACAATGTTGATACTGAAAGCTTGGATGCTTTGCTGTGGTTTAATCTTTGATTTATTTGAACAATGTTGATGCTGAAAGCTTGGACGCTTTGCTGTGGTTTAACCTTAGATTTATTTGATCAATGTTGATGATGAAAGCTTGGACGCTTTCCTGTGGTTTAACCTTAGATTTATTTGATCAATGTTGATGCTGAAAGCTTGGACGCTTTCCTGTGGTTTAACCTTAGATTTATTTGATCAATGTTGATGATGAAAGCTTGGACGCTTTGCTGTGGTTTTACCTTAGATTTATTTGAGCAATGTTGATGCTGAAAGCTTGAACGCTTTGCTGTGGTTTAATCTTTGATTTTTTTTTGAACAATGTTGATGCTGAAAGCTTGGACGCTTTGCTGTAGGTTTTATTTAATCTTTGATTTATTTGAACAATGTTGATGCTGAAAGCTTGGACGCTTTGCTGTGGTTTAATATTTGATTTATTTGAACAATGTTGATGCTGAAAGCTTAGACGCTTTGCAGTGGTTTAATCTTTGATTTATTTGAACAATGTTGATGCTGAAAGCTTAGACGCTTTCCTGTGGTTTAATATTTGATTTATTTGAACAATGTTGATGCTGAAAGCTTAGATGCTTTGCTGTGGTTTAATCTTTGATTTATTTAAACAATGTTGATGCTGAAAGCTTGGACGCTTTCCTGTGGTTTAATCTTTGATTTATTTGAACAATGTTGATACTGAAAGCTTGGATGCTTTGCTGTGGTTTAATCTTTGATTTATTTGAACAATGTTGATGCTGAAAGCTTGGACGCTTTGCTGTGGTTTAACCTTAGATTTATTTGATCAATGTTGATGATGAAAGCTTGGACGCTTTCCTGTGGTTTAACCTTAGATTTATTTGATCAATGTTGATGCTGAAAGCTTGGACGCTTTCCTGTGGTTTAACCTTAGATTTATTTGATCAATGTTGATGATGAAAGCTTGGACGCTTTGCTGTGGTTTTACCTTAGATTTATTTGAGCAATGTTGATGATGAAAGCTTGGACGCTTTCCTGTGGTTTAACCTTAGATTTATTTTAACAATGGTGATGCTGAAAGCTGGGACGCTTTGCGATGTGTTCGATGTGCTGCTTGTAAGAAGTGTTGAAAGATTTAACGCTTTTCTATCCAATAAAGTTGTAATACGAAGGCATCTACGCCTTGATTGGTGTGAAGTTGAAAGCTATTAAAAGCTTTACTTATGTTTTGCGTGGTGAAACGGCAATTAGGCTGGCTGTGACATGCAGCAGCAACGCGAGAGCGCGTTGGTTATCAGAATGGCCGTGTCAGAGATTAGGTTATAATAGAACACGGTGTAATTTGTTTGATTACAATGGCAACACCACGTAATGGCAACACCACGCAATATCATAGACATCTTGGTTGTAAAGTGTCAATTGTCAAAGTCGAGCTGTCAGTAGTGCGTAGAATCGGTCGTGAAGAGCTTGAGTTGCTTTCCGATCGGCGCCTGCGCCGGATGTGCGCACTGACTGTGTTTAAATATTAAGTAATTAAGTAATAATGTACGACGACGGTAGTGATACCAACTTTGTAATTATTAATCACGGTGAATTTCCGACATATATAATACATAGAATAATATATTTTCTGCTATGCCATAACAATTATTATTTGCGTTGCTAGGTTTAAACGCATTGACGTTCTTTGACTTCTGAAGGTCGTGTAATGAAAAGTCGTTTATTTACCAAAATGTTTATATAATATACAGGTACCTTACATTTAATGATAATTATATATATACAGTGGTGGTCATATAATTAGAAGCACTTCTTATGTAATAAAGTATAACTTTGACGTACAAATGTTGGTAAAAAATATACACATTCAATGCAATAATATAGCCACTCTTTTTTTTTTTGTATCTGCTTCATGGGGCAATCTGCTATCCAGCAATAAGTCACTTGTTTGTTTGATTTTACTCAGTTCATGTTATCCTCAAGAGCCATACTTGTATGAAGCCTCTCACACGACTCTCTTGATGTCAAGAGGTAAATCTTTTATATAGGCTCGGTACGTCCCTTCTTTTTAGCCGCTTATGCTAAAGACCGCCTTCTCCGCTCAGAGCGTGTGCCAGTTTATTTACATGGGAGGTCAGCTTCTCCTGGTATTTCAGGCTGTTTTGAGCTATTTCCTGTCGAACTGTTTTCAGGCCGAGGTCGAGGTATATGTACCTATTGCTTATACATTGAAGGATGCCAAACATTGTGCTCAGAGCTTTGGTCTGGAATCTCTCCAAGAAATATAGCCACTCTAATAAAAAACTAATTAAATGTATAAAACATAAAACATATCTTACTTTTAATTACAAAATGAATCTGACACATGTAGGAGTTCATTTTCTGCTTGGACGCCTAAATAGAAACATTATAAAAAAGCATCCATAGCTCGTTCTTTATTTGAAATTGGAGAATAACATTTATTTCTTGACTTTTTCTATTATTTTGGCGGGAATTCAAAATTTAATCTTAATTTTATTTTGTTCAAAATGGGCAAAAATAAAAGTTGTGACTGTCAACTAGGCAAATAATTGGGCGTACAGAAGAATAGATAAGCATTTAAATTGTTCTGTTAAGCAAGTTTTTAATGCAATTGATCTTTATAAAACACACGTAACTGTTGAAAATGGTCTTAGAAAGGCTCGGCCAAGACAAACCGTTCCTAGAGAAGATACGCTAATCGTTCGTGTTGCTAAAGAAGACCCAAGTAAAGGCTCCAACCAGATTAAAAATGAAGTTTTTTCGCTTGATGACCGCCGAGAAACATCTTGTCAGAACTGATACGCTGAAGATTAGTGGAAGCTAAATTGTTTGGCAGAATCTCTCAAAAGGTACCACTTGTTACCAAGCAACACCGAGAGAAGCGATTATTATTCGCAAAAAATATGTTAATTGGACGGTACGAGAATAGAAAAAAGTGTTATTTTCAGATGAAACAAAAATAAATATGATAAATTTCGATGGAAAGTGCTATGCTAGACGTACAAGCACGGTGGCGATAACATTAAAGTTTAGGGGTATTTATCCGGATGTGGATTTGGACCCGTTCGGAAGATTGAAGGTACAATGGATCAATGGCAATAGAAAAATATCTTAGAGCACACAATGATTCCCTACTCGGACAATCATTTCCCTGTAACCTGGATCTTTCAGCAGGACAATGACACACTGCCAATAGCGTCAAATTTTTCCTTAGCGAACATATTGTAGTCCTATTTATTGTTAATTTTAAAAATAAAAACAATTTCGGTGAAGTATCCTACATAACGTCAAGGACTGTTGGTAGTGTTTCTAATTATGCGACCACCACTGTGTATATATATTTGATAGGACATATATGGATAAGTAATTCCAATACGTTTTATACATCTCAACTTAATCCAAACAAAGTAAAATTATCGGTGTCACATCAAAGACTTCTACAGGCATTACATAAAAATTGCACGTGTCCAAAGATAAAAGTTGCAGTTAATAAGATATAATACAACATTTAAATGAGTAGTGTTCGACGCTAACGCGTGCGTTCAAATCCCGGCACCAATTTATTTTTCTATTTAAGTGCACAATTAGCCCCGAAATGAAGACAAACATTGTAATGAAATTGGCATGTCTCGACCCAAAATCGACTTCACTTTGGTGTCAGGTACAAAAGGCTGATCGCCTACCAATCTAAAAGATCAAAGAAACTGATCCAATCTGATTCAAATTGGATTATCTCTGTACTAGATTTTTATTTAAAATACATATATTTGGTAAAATAATTCAATACAAAGAAACAAATATTTCCCAAATAACAAAAATAATTTGATATGAAAGAAATTTAGATTTTTTTCAAACGAATTTACAATTTTAATATCTTTCGTTAAACGGGTCAAAGTAGTAAAAGCGGTCTGTCATGTCACCGAGTTTGTAAATTTGACTTTCATGCGGCAATTTATATTTAGACATGTGTTATATGATCAAAAACGATTTGAGGCATGTGAATAGCTATGTAAAGAGGGAAAAGTTTTGGACGTATTAATGCTTAAAGTAATAATGAAATTCGAGTTTCGAAACCCATTCATATACTTTACAATGAATAGTTACAGAATTATTAAAGGGCAAAACTATACGTAGAGTTGGTAAAGTACATAAGAGTTTTATGTGATATTGACTATTTGATGCTGGGTTTTGATTGAAGCCTTCAAGGTATCGCAAGTGATAAAAAAGTGACAACTATACTTACATACCTTCGTTACCAAAACAGCGCCTTGCGATTTTCTGCTGTACGCTGGAGCAGTTTTACCTATAACGTATAAATTTATTAATTTTGATAACGTTTGCACACTTATGAACGTCAAATTAATTTCCTGACAGTTTTCAAATCATAGACGTAGAACCAATGAGAAAAACTGGAAAGTAACTCTCTAGCAAAGTATTGTTTTACAAAGGAGTTGGACTGAACTTTGATTAAATGAAAAAAAGCAATTAAACAAGCATCCAACAGCAGTTGGTATGGCGCGGTCTTTTGTAAGCAGATGATTGGATAAAACTTAACTTTGAATTACTAAGCTTTGCTTCATCAAATCTGTAAACTTTATTATGAACATTTTTGCTTTGAAGGGTTTTATAAAAAATGGCGGATTTCATATTCGGCTATAGTAGAAAGCTATTTCAATATATCGTTATATAATAACCTAATAATAATATT
Organism: Pieris macdunnoughi; assembly: GCA_905332375.1. NCBI lineage: Eukaryota > Metazoa > Arthropoda > Insecta > Lepidoptera > Pieridae > Pieris > Pieris macdunnoughi. The sequence goes on from CAJOBZ010000009.1 coordinate 5,168,197, forward strand.
CTTCAGGCCGCCACGGTAGCAGTAGTTACGCTCTATTGAGACTGATCGCATGAAATATTATTATATATTATACAAGTGTGTGTGGAAAGGCACAAAACGGGCATAAAACGGGCTTGAAAAAATTGAAACTTTTTTTCTTGAAAAATCGGAATGAGTGTTTATAATTTTCAGCCTCACCCGGGATTTGAATCCTAGACATAAATGCAGCTAGAGCTAGAGCAGTGAGGCAATAATCTTGTACGGGTTCTGGATCCCTATACTGTATACTTTAAACTACGGAGGATATAAATATAAAATATTGTAATACTATCCACTCACGTACAACCGATTATGGAATGCTATGCAAAAGCGCTACTATTACTTATTTCAATCAAGAGAGTGCCTGCGTCTAGCAATTCTCACGGGTCTTAACGATTTAAGTAATTGCCGCGCTTATATAAATAAAACGCAAAATGACATGGCTGATACAAATCTAATCATACAAATAACAGTACTCACCATCAAGATTTTCTCCGTGAATACATAACACCTTCTTCAAAATCATTTGGATGATATTCATATCCAGGGTAAAAGATCCATACACGAGTGGGTCCACACAAGAGTTCGAAACTGCCATTATGAAGAAAAGATCTTGGATACGGGCAGAGACGTTCATGGCTGATTTTCGATCGAACATGTACCTGATTTGAACAAATACGTTAACATAGATTATACCTTTGATAACTGTACCCAAACCTATATAATTTGTGAACCCTTACCTTGTTTGTAATCGTGTTGTGTTATACTTTATCGATATCATGTTAAAATAATTTACAATCATGTACGTTCTCTTACAGAACACATATACTTGATAAAACTAGCATAATTTCTATTGTGTAATATTTATAGCTATTGTGTTACTAGTTATTGCCATTTCAGTTCTAGTATTAAAACGAAAATACAGTTTCAGAATTATGTCATCCTGATCACAATTTATGTTTATCATTTTTTTCTATTTTTTCACTACTGTGTTATACTGTGATGACTGTGTGAATTATATTCATGTATAGTAATCACATTCACAATTTCTCAATATCTTTTATATAGAGTAATCCTTTTAAAAAAACAAATAACACGCTTGTAAGAGACTTAGGGTTTTTGTATAATGAATTTATTTAAAACACGAACGCTTATATGATGATAAAATGGCGAAAAATAAAACCTATTTCTGTTGTTGTTGAAGATGTTCACCTTAACTAAATAGCTTGCCGTGTTTTTAAGTATTGCGCTCGTACTGATGGTACTGTAAAACTTAATTCCTGACGTTGTCAAAATTTGTACGAATTAAGCAGGCATCATAAAAATTCTAGGCCTCTCAAAATATGGGTCTAAAAACTGCGAGATGTGGACTTTAATACGTTGTATAATTGCTTAAACGACTACGTGCTTTAATGTGCCAAGTTCGCAAACTTCAAGTGAAGTTAATACAAGGACTTAACTTGACGACAGTTGAATGACATTCAACATTTACAATCAAAAGGACAGAGCAATTTAATAATATGTTTCTTAGTTTTTAAAAGTAAATAGCTTATGAAGGTATTTTGATGTCATATTTCATACCTAAAATATAAGCCAACAAGAACGTGTCGGTGCCACGAAACCTTCGCCTATTTGCGTTTTTGTTTAGTACCATTAAACACCATCTGTGATATTACATGAAAATTGGCATAGATGAAAAGCACTTAAACCTTATGTTAATGTAATAAGTTCGTCTTTACATCCGCTAATGAACTTTTATAAATAAATTCAAATCTATAAATATTCAGGCGTTTTAGAGAAACACACACGTGTAATTATTACAATAAATATTACTGTACCTTTAAGCAAGCCTAGTTATGTGTTGTTTTTTATATTTAATTTAGTCAATAAAACGTGTATTATTTTTAATATAATAATATTATCTTAGAAATTCATCTTTGACTATTTAGATGGTTTGATAACGTTATGACACAGTTATTAAAGATTTAAGTTGGCGCCTGTTAGATAGTACCGGTGACCACAGAGCTGGTGCTTTCCTGGCTCAACAAATAAGTATCGCAATACAGCGAGGAAATGCTGCCAGCGTTAAAGGTACACTGCCACAGGGACCAAAGTTTTTAAATTTGTTTTGATTTTCTTATTAATAATTTTTCTTATTACTATATAGGTTAAGAAAATTGTAAATACTGTATTGTACTTGATTGTAATCAATCAAAATTTTCACTATTTAGATGGTTGTATTGTTCTGAAAAACTTACCATAGTGTCATTGTTGCATACGGGAGCCAACAGCAAGCAAAGACACTAACAATGGTCACGGTCATTCTTAAAGTTCGCCGACGTGCTCTTGCCAATGGTCTATGATCTGATCTTCGCAGTTGGATCCTGCCCTGATCTGACTGCAAACATTTACCTGTAAAAGATATTTCCCTATTCAAACCCCCAACAATTCAAAATAACGAAACTACCCCCGAACTGAATCGGTCTCAATATCAAATGTTTTTACATACTATAAAATCGTATCGCCTCTCCTAATTATTATCATTGTAAACTGTCTACATTCACTCAGAATTCAGAGAGACAACTATTATATTCTAAATCCATTTAAAAATAATCAAGGAAAATATAACAAATAGATCCTCGCGATATTTTATATCATGATATCTTTTGTCGTACAAGCAAGAGTGTATTGCGCAAATCTAGTGATGCAGCCAGTGCTCTGTTCGCGAGGAATTAATAAAATAATTTAGTGAAAAAAACTCAATTCATTATTTTTGTTTAATGGATTCAATGTTTTTTGGGTTTACACTGAGAGTGGGCGGATGTTATAGCCCGCCAATTGTTAAGTCAACTTCCCACGGGAGCTCTGACCTCGCCTTCAAGTACCGATGTTAGGGGATTCAAGTTTATTTTTATTTAAATTGGACACAAAGTTTGTCTGATAATATTATAATCAATGTTTGACGGCATCGCTAATATAAGAACTGGTAGAAGTTTAATGTTAAAAAGGAGGCTTTATATTCTACCGCTGCTTTCACTATGAATTCTAATATAATTAATTGGCTCTTTAGATTCTTTGACAATTAAAAAAACATCAGTTGAAAGCGTCGCTTTATTTTCAAGCCTTATAATATATCATAGAATCTTGCCCGTACCTATTCTTTATTGTTTGTTCCATGTTCTAAATCTCTATTAATACAATAACGATTTCAACATGTTTGTGTAACTATAAGTTTTTATATTAAAATCTTTAAATACCGATTATTTATTATATGAATTCATATTTACCTGGCCATTTCACAAAATGGTAAACCACAAAGTCAGAAATTTTATGATCACGAAAAAGTTAACTCAAAACGTTTTTACATTCCGAAAACCAATTATTAAAATATCAATAAGGATTTTTTTTGCTTATTTATACAGTTTTAGGGAATCACTAGAACTGATATTAGCCTTGTTCCCATTTAGTTTGAGGATAATAACGGGATGGAAAGGGTGTACTTGCTAGAAGTGATTATTTAGACCGCGTTCCGGACAATTATCACCGCTGCCGAAAACATAACCTTTTGGCGAAACAACAGATGTCTGAAGCCTGTGAGGGTCGTATGCTGTGTTTTAAAAACGAACTTAGAGAAGATTAATGTATAGTAAGAAGGTTTCTGCTTGTATAATATGTTTTTACAATTTAAAATTTGGGGTATATAATATGCTGTAAATTTAAAAAAAAACAGTATTGTAACACTATTTTAACTCTTTAGTAGATACTCATCTTTCTATTTAGTGTCAGCGTAAACCTTTACCTAAAGCCCTTTTGAAACAAAAATAATATTTAAATACTACCTCACTAAATAAAATTAACAAGAATGTCTACAGTTTTATATAAAGGGAAAAGCTGATTTCCTTTTAAGAAAAAATATATTACTGAACACGTGCAAGCTATGCAAATAAGAAATTTTAAAGCAAAAATTGTCGACATCCAAGTTTCTTGGACACTACTTTAAAATTTATTTACGTTAACATTCTAAGAAATGTGAACCTATTCTTTACAGAAAATTTTCATTCTAACGGTTATTGTCTGGAATAGAATATTTAATCTTCGATAAATTGACTCCCAATTGTCTAAAGACATAACAATATCGGCAATATCTGGAAGAAAAGAGCAATTGGTGTCAAAACCAAAATAAGACTGATACGTTCTGACATGGTGAGATGCGGTGCTGGCGGCGAACGCTCAGAATAACGTGGACTGCGAAGCGTACCAATACTCTAGTCTGTCTTCCAAATGACTATAGCGAATCGTATCTTATTTCGGCCATACAATACGTAGAGGCGATGAGAACGTGGGGAAACTGATTGTGGTTGGTAACAAAGAAGGCAAAAGATGACGTGGCCGTTCACAAACCAGATAGACCGATCAAAAAATTAATAAAAAAAATTTAAAACTGTAGACATTCTTGTTAATTTTATTTAGTGAGGTAGTATTTAAATATTATTTTTGTTTCAAAAGGGCGCTTAAAGCTTTAGGTAAAGGTTTACGCTGACACTAAATAGAAAGATGAGTATCTACTAAAGAGTTAAAATAGTGTTACAATACTGATTTTTTTTAAATTTACAGCATATTATATACCCCAAATTTTAAATTGTAAAAAATATTATACAAGCAGAAACCTTCTTTCTAACATTAATCTTCTCTAAGTACGTTTTTAAATCACAGCATACGACCCTCACAGGCTTCAGACATCTGTTGAACAGACCAAAACTTTGGATATTTATTATAATTTTTTAATAAAAAAATTTTTTTAATAAAGACGAAATTAGTTTGATATAAATCACCTAACCTAGTAAAAATATGAAACCGTGCTAACATTATTTTACATCGAAATACATACCTGACATGTCTTTAGCATTCTTCGAGATTTCAAAGAAAATACAAGCGTAGCATATAGTTATAATGGCGAGTGGAATAAAGTACATCGCAAGCAGACATGCCACATTATACGCCAACTCTTGGTGTTGATTCGAAAATGCACCAAACGACACACACTGTTCGAAATCGGGTACCGTGGGATGATGCATCACTCGAAACACGAGACTCTGAAAAAGGCTTTGGTATTTAATATTTTTATCCCTACTAATATTATAAATGCGAAAGTAACTCTGTCTGTCTGTCTGTCTGTCTGTTACCTTTTCACGCCTAAACCGCTGAACCGATTTTGATGAATTTTGGTATAGAGATAGATGGAACCTTGGGAAAGGACATAGGGTACTTTTTATCCAGATCCCGATCCCGATCCCGGAATTATACGGGTGGAAACGCAGAGTGCAGTTGTGTATCGTATATCCCTACTAAATGAATTTTGGTATAGAGATAGATGGAACCTTGGAAAAGGACAAAGGCAACCTTTTATCCCGATCCCGATCCCGATCCCGTAATTATGCGAGTGATAGATAACGCAGGGTGCAGTTATGTATCGTATATGCCTACTAAATGAATTTTGGTATAGAGATAGATGGAACCTTGGGGAAAGACATAGACAGTCTGTCTGTTTCGTTTTCACGCCTAAACCGCTGAACCGATTTTGATGAATTTTGGTATAGAGATAGATGGAACCTTGGGAAAGGACATAGGGTACTTTTTATCCCGATCCCGATCCCGGAATTATGCGGGTGAAAACGCGGGGTGCAGTTATGTATCGCATAATTCAAATACTCCTAGCCAGCTTTTAGAATACTTTCTGCCTGACATGTCCATCAGGCCCATCGGCCTATACACTATGAATGTGTAAGTGTGACGATGCATGGTGTGGTGTGGCGGGGCTGGCGGGCGCGGGCGCGCTGCGCGGCGCGGCGGCAAAGACGTGCGGGGGACGCGGATGGCTCGGTGGGAGGAGTGTAGATCACAAAGTATGCTTACCCGAACGGGCAGTTACGTGAGGGCAGACGTCGTTGGCGGACGCATGCGATATCTACAATTTTGAGCTGCAACGTATTCGCTTTCTTTACGTTTTCATTGGTGTTTAGGGTTTCTTGGATAAGCATTTTGTGTTATTTACTTAGTTGTTTTGGTTGTTATTATTAGTTTAGCATAAGTTAGTAGTAGGTAGAATTATAGTTAATAGGTAAAATAAATACTTTAATTCATTTTTTAGGATAGGTATAAAATTGTAGTAGATTAGTAGGCAGGTTTTTTTAAGTTTTTTCACATTTAGTAAGTAGTTACGGTACCTAAGAAGGTCAGCATAGTTTTTATTGAGTATTAATAGGTAAGTAATGTTGTTTTGTGAATAAAATAGTTCCAGTAGTTTCGCATATAATTTTATCGATTCATTTTGTTTTTATTCCATGTGGATAGTATATTTTTTTTTAACATTTAGTTTTAGTTTAGCAATTCGTTTTGTTTTTGTTTTATTTCATGTGTATAAGTACCTACCTTAAGTATAGTTTCGTACTCAGTACCTTTAACTAAATTTTTTTGTCAGCTAAAGAATTTTTTTTTCATAAGTACTTACCTGTTTTTATTACTTTAGGTAGGTAACTGGTTAAGTAATATGCCTCGCAAGCGTAAATCTAATTTAGCGCGTAGCTCTAAAAGAGCTCGAACTGCGCAAGTAGCTAGATCCCAAGAATCTGAGGAGCAGACTCAGGCCCGGCAGATTTTAGATGCTGAGCGACACGCAACGCAAAGAGCTGCCGAGACCTATGAACAGACTCAGGCCCGGCAGATTTTAGATGCTGAGCGACACGCAACGCAAAGAGCTGCCGAAACCTATGAACAGACTCAGGCCCGGCAGATTATAGATGCTGAGCGACACGCAACGCAAAGAGCTGCCGAGACCTATGAACAGACTCAGGTCCGGCAGATTTTAGATGCTGAGCGACACGCAACGCAAAGAGCTGCCGAAACCTATGAACAGACTCAGGCCCGGCAGATTATAGATGCTGAGCGACACGCAACGCAAAGAGCTGCCGAGACCTATGCACAGACTCAGGCCCGGCAGATTTTAGATGCTGAGCGACACGCATCATTGATAGCTGCAGAGATGCCAGAAGAATCCCAAAGACGACGTGTGTTAAATGCTGAACGGCAGTCAGAAAGGAGAAATGCGTTTACAATGTATAAATGGGGAGCATTCCACAATGCTGCTTTTAATTATGACCCATCGATTGAGTATAATAACCATCGATTACTTCTCATAGGTGGAATGGATAAAAAATGTATACATTGTGAAGCACTCAAGTGGAAAGAAGAAACTCCGGGTATGTGTTGTTCTGGTGGCAAGGTTTCAATTCCAATACTTGGAGAACCAGAGGAACCATTGAAGTCTTTACTTTTAGGTGATAACAACGAATCGCGGCGTTTTTTAATCAAAATAAGGAAATATAATTCATGCTTTCAAATGACGTCATTTGGTGTAGAAAATGAGGTGGTTATGCCTGGGTTTTCATCTACTTTTACAATCCAAGGTCAAATCTATCATAGGATTGGTTCTTTGCTTCCTACAAATAATGAGCAACCAAAATTTTTACAGATTTATTTTATGGGAAATGAAAACGACGAGGTTGACCGCAGGTGTCAAAACATTCAATTAGTAGAAAAGGATATTGTCTTAAAGATTCAGAGAATGTTGCATGAACATAACCGCCTAATAAACACTTTCACAACAGCCTTAGAAAGAATGCCGGGAGATGATTATAAGTTGGTGATTCACCCAGATCGTACACCAAGTGGGGAACACGAAAGACGATATAATGCACCTTTAATAAATGAACTCGCAGCCATGGTTTGTGGTGAACAGTTTGCTTCCCGTGATATAGTTTTACATGCCCGTGATAACACACTAACTAGGGTGCCGGATACACATAAATTTTACGATGCGTTACAATATCCGCTAATATTTAGCAAAGGGCAAGAAGGGTATCACTTTCAAATTCCACAAGTCGATCCTGTAACTGGCCTGCCCTTGCCTAACAAAAAGGTATCATGTATGGACTTTTATGCCTTTCATATCATGATTAGAGAAAATGATTTTAATATTATATCACGATGCAGGCAACTGGCCAATCAGTTTTATGTTGATATGTACGTTAAGGTAGAAAGTGAACGATTACGATACATAACATTAAATCAAACTAAATTAAGAGCAGAAAATTATATCCACCTTCAAGACGCAGTAGCGAATGACGCTAATCTAAATCCAAATGATATTGGTAGAATGATAATTTTACCGTCTTCATTTGTAAATAGTCCGAGGTACTTACACGAATATACTCAGGATGCGTTTGCTTATGTACGTACATATGGTCGCCCTGACTTATTCGTTACGTTTACTTGCAACCCAGCATGGCCGGAAATAGTAAATGAATTAATGCCGGGTCAAAGCGCGATTGATAGGCATGATGTAGTCGCAAGAGTTTTTAGGTTGAAAGTTAAAAAACTTATGTCTGTTATTTCCAAAGGCAGAATATTTGGAGAAGTGATCTGCTTTATGTATTCCATAGAGTGGCAGAAGCGTGGCCTACCACATGTCCACATATTATTGTGGTTAAAAGACAAGTTGAGACCCGATCAAATTGATAATATTATCAGCGCAGAAATACCCGATCCAAGCACTGACAAGACACTTCATGATATTATAGTTAAAAACATGATTCATGGTCCATGTGGACCTGAAAATCCTCAGTGCCCTTGCATGAAAGATGGAAAATGCACAAAGAAATTTCCTCGCAAATTACACAAAGACACTGTCCACAGTGAAAACGGATACCCACTCTATCGTAGAAGAGCACCAGCAGACGGAGGTCGAACGGCATCTGTGAAACTACGAAATGGGAGTTACGTCACTATTGATAATAGTTGGGTGGTCCTATATTCTATTTTCAATTTTAGGAGCACAGAGCTTACAAATCGCGTAAATGAAGTACATACATATCAATCTGGTCGTTATGTTAGCAGCAACGAAGCCGTGTGGCGGTTATTAGGGTTCCCGTTGCACGAAAGGCACCCCACCGTTACACATCTAAGTGTACACTTAGAGAACGGTGAACGAGTTTATTTTACAGAAGATAATTTCCACGAGCGACTATCTACTCGACCAAAAACCACCCTTACAGCTTTTTTTGAACTTTGCATAAGAGATGAGTTTGCAAGAACTCTTATGTATGCTGAGGTACCGAGATATTACACATGGGACGCAACCAGAAAAACTTGGAAACGCCGAATTCAAGGAACTTCGGTTCAGAACTGGCCTGGTGTCAAATCTGGAGATGCCTTAGGACGGGTTTACACAGTCCATGTTACTAACATGGAATGTTTTTGTTTAAGGATGCTTCTACACCATGTGCGTTTTTTTTTTTTTTTTTTTTTTTTTTTTTTTTTTACTTGGGGAAATGCCTTGCGCATACCCTACCGCGGTGCGACTGCTTAGTGCGGGAGGGTTATGTGGGACTCGCGAATGTGCATACCCACTAAAACCCCAAGGCGCCACCAACAATCGCCTTAGGCGGGATGCGGTAACAGCAGAGCCTTATCCGCTTCCCGACATGCGATGCGGCAGTTGTGTCCGCCTCTCCCCGCCCATTGTTGATTTGTGAAGATACTTGACACAGCAAGTATCCTTCACAGATCGGGCCATACGCTTTTATGGATAGCTAGGGGAGATCGGGTCCAGTGCTTGCAGGGATGGATCACCATCCCTTCTATTGAACGCATGGACCCCTGCTTCCCCGCTTGGGCACTCTTTACGTGGCGAGGATTTGACGGGCCTGCGGTTTCTTTCGCCGCCGCGGACGAGTTCCGGGACAAAGCTCCCTGGTTCTTCCCGCTTCTTCTTTGACTTTCATGACCGACTCGCAGAAATTATAGAAGATTTTCCACGAGCCGTCATTTCCTGCGCTCAATATGGCTTTCACTACGTTTGGCAGTATTGCGTCCTCGCCCTGGAGAGCATCTAACAAAGGTCTCCTTTCCACTTCCCATGCTGGGCAGTCCCTCAGTGTATGCAGGGCGTCGTCCCGGTTGTCTCCGACACAGTGGTGACAGGTTGGTGACTCCTCACACCCTACTACTTTGTGCAGATAACTACCAAAGCATCCGTGTCCGGACAGCATCTGCACAAGTCGATAGCTGAGGTGACCCCAGCGCCTCTTTACCCAAAGTTGAAGCAAAGGTCTGAGGGCTTCGGTAGTATATTTACCGGCACTCGCACCCGCCAGCTCGCTTTCCCACTCCACTAACAATTGCTACACCATGTGCGTGGGCCAACCTCTTTCAATGATCTCAAAAAAAAAAAAAAAATACAACAATCAAGAATTTTCAACATTTCGAGAGGCATGTGAGGCAAGAGGATTATTGGAGGATGACAATCATTGGAATATAACACTGGAAGAGGCTGCACAATGTAGATCAGCGGCCAAGGTGAGAATGCTTTTTGCTATACTAATAGCGACATGTGGGCTTTCAAACCCTCAACAACTGTGGGAAAGGTACAAAATTCAAATGGCCGACGATATTTTACACAGAGTACAACATCATAATCCAAACGTTACATACAATGATTTCATTTTTAATGAAGCCCTAACAAAGATAGAAGACCAAGTCATAATAACTATAACTGGGAAAGATTTGTCAGATTTTGGGTTGAGCAGGCCGCAAAGAACTGGGGAAGTTTGCAGTGATATAATAAGAGAATTGAGTTACGATGCTGCTTCTTTACAACAACAAATAACTGAGTCTGTTCCGCGTCTAAACCCAGAACAAAGATTAGTTTTTGAGAATGTTGTGCAAAAAATCGAAAGTGGCGAAGGTGGTTTATTCTTTTTGGATGCGCCAGGAGGCACGGGTAAAACATTTCTTTTAAATTTACTTTTAGCCCAAATTCGTAAAGATAAAGGAGTTGCTGTTGCTGTAGCTTCTTCTGGAATAGCAGCTACGTTACTTAATGGTGGCCGAACGGCACATTCAGTACTTAAACTGCCATTGAACTTAGCTCATGAGGAAATGCCAGTTTGTAACATTACTAAAAATAGTGACCGTGGACGAATGTTACAGCAATGTAAGCTGTTGGTTTGGGATGAATGTACCATGTCCCACAAAAGAGCGATAGAAGCACTAGATCGGACCATAAAAGATATTAAGAGTAACCAAAGTATCATGGGTGGTATGGTGGTACTTTTAGCTGGCGATTTTAGACAGACTCTGCCGGTAATTACTAGAGGCACGCCGGCAGATGAAATAAATGCATGTTTAAAAGCGTCTCCATTATGGGTGCATGTAAAAAATTTTTGTCTGACTACAAATATGCGAGTACAACTGCACAGTGATACACAATTGGTGCAATATGCGGATGCTCTTCTGAAAATCGGAGAAGACCGTATGGAAACAAATAGTGACGGAATGATTACATTGAATCGTGAATTTTGTAATGTTGTCTGTAACATGGATGACTTAAAGAACAACGTCTATCCCGATCTTGCAACCAATATGAAGAACAGACAATGGCTGTGCGAAAGGGCAATTTTAGCACCGACAAACGAAGTAGTGGGGCAGATCAACGAACAAATCATGTCAGATGTGGAAGGTGATTTTGTTGAGTATCTGTCCGTAGACAATGTCATGGACACTGAGCAAGTGACATCGTTCCCTGTAGAATTTCTTAACTCCTTAGAATTATCGGGGGTGCCTTCCCATAAGTTGAGGCTAAAAGTAGGTGTCCCGGTCCTGTTGATGCGAAATCTTGACGCACCAAGAATGTGTAATGGCACACGTCTACAAATTACACACCTGGGACGCAATATTGTGAGAGCAATAATTATGACAGGAACAGCAAAGGGAGAAGAAGTGTTAATTCCCCGTATTCCAATAATCCCTACCGATTTGCCATTCCAATTCAAAAGAGTACAATTACCCCTGAAAGCAGCATTCGCTATGACGATAAACAAAGCTCAAGGACAGACACTCAAAGTAGCTGGTGTTCATTTAGAAAAAAACTGTTTCTCCCATGGGCAACTGTATGTGGCGTGCTCACGAGTATCGAGTCCACAAAACCTACATGTTTTGACCAAAGAAGGAAAAACAAAAAATGTCGTATACAAAAACGTATTAAACTAAGTTAAGTCAGGGATCAGGGTCAGGAAAAGTCTACCTATGTTAATCTCAATAATTCAATGTGCCGGCTTCATTAGAATCGTTTCATTATAGTTTCAGAGCCTATTCAGTCCAAACAAATTTACACGAAGTAGTAGTTCTACGCAGACGAAGTCGCGGGTAACAGCTAGTATAGAAATAAAAACAGAAATATTTTAATTTGTCTTAAAAATTTGGTATAACTGGTAAACTTGGTATATCGACCTTTTAATCTCACGCTGAATAGGGTTTTTAGCTTTTCTATTTATAAATGTTATAGTATATATGTCATTGAATATATAATCAGATATACAAAGCAACAGGTGTGTCAAAGATCGATGGAATGTATGATAGGGAAGAAAAGACGAGATAAAATAAAATACAGCGTTAAGAAATGTAACTAAGGCAACAGATGTTACAATAACAATAAATAAACTAATGTGTAAATGAAATGGGCGGGGCACATGGCAAGAGGAACAAAAAAGAGGAGCAAAAAATCTACTTAAAAGGTACAGTAAACGAAAAAGAGGGAGACAACTCCGAAGGGGATAGACCACATAAAAAAACAGCATGGCATGGCAGATATTGGAACAGTGCAGAGAGGAATGGCGGGATTTGGAAGAGGCCTTTGCCAAAAAGGGGCGCATATAGTGAGAAGAGGATTAAAATGGAAATCTGTTTAAATGTAATCGTATCTGAATAAAGGCTATTATTATAATTAAATAAACAGGGTGTGGGTAACACGCTACACTTGAATGTATTTTCGGCATGTAAATCACACAATACAAAATGTATGTATTGAAAACCATTTTAGTCATATTTTTGTACATAGAATTATTGATCCCAGACCCTATAAAAATAAATCTATATCATTATAAACCAAAAAAAATGTATAATTAAATAAACAGGGTGTGGGTAACACGCTACACTTGAATGTATTTTCGGCATGTAAATCACACAATACAAAATGTATGTATTGAAAACCATTTTAGTCATATTTTTGTACATAGAATTATTGATCCCAGACCCTATAAAAATAAATCTATATCATTATAAACCAAAAAAAAATTATTATTTTACTAATAGACAAAACAATGAGAAATTGGCCTAGAGGTTTCAACGTGCGACTCTCATACCTGTTTCGGTCCTAGGCTGGCCACCAATGGACTTTCTGTCTATGTGCGCATTTAAAAAATATCGTGACGCATAGTATCTAATCAAATTGTGATAACGTAATTAACCTTGTTTTCTAGTTCAACAAAACCATAAATTTGACATTCTAAATGCCACAAACACAAGCATACGTAGAATAAATAATGTATCTTATAAGAATAAAAATGTATAAGAATAGAATTAACTATAACAAAGCATGCCCTCTCACAACATTCCTGTGCCTAACGAAGGTCCTTAAAAAATATTGTAACGTGTCACTTGTAAAATATGTACAAAAGGAATGTATTTTTTTTGTGGATAAAACAAATTACGATAGCTTTCGTGCATTTCAATCGAAACTACTCGCTCTTCTACAGGAAATTGAAACAATGCTAATTATTCGCACCTGCAGGTTTATTGAGTGGACTAGATTTGAAACAGATCAGAAATCTATACTATTGTTTTAAATGAAGTACAATCTCAAAGCTCATTGTAGTTTAAGTATGCTCTAAAGGTATAGGAAACGCTTTTACTATAAAGTTTGTTTTGTATATAGTAAAACGTATTTATTTAATTAATTTGAAAGTATAATTAATATTACAAATTATTCTGATTAATATTTGTGGTTTCCCGGTTTCCGTAGAAAATTTCGTTTTATGTACATATTATGTTATAGCCAAAGGTCGCAGTCTCTTTCCGGAATTACTGATTTATCCTCACTTTGACCAAAGGATTCAGCCAAACGCCGAAATAAATTCCAAATTCTGGCCTTTGACTAAAGTATGAGTATTAGCATTATATTATATTATATTATATTATATTATATTATATTATATTATATTATATTATATTATATTATATTATATTATATTATATTATATTATATTATATTATATTATATTATATTATATTATATTATATTATATTATATTATATTATATTATATTATATTATATTATATTATATTATATTATATTATATTATATTATATTATATTATATTATATTATATTATATTATATTATATTATATTATATTATATTATATTATATTATATTATATTATATTATATTATATTATATTATATTATATATTAGGATTTAGTCAGATCTTTAAGTTTCTAACTTTTCAGTAAAAGTTCAAAAGTGTTCGGGATTTGAATACTCGGTCCTAGATGTGATGGCAGAATCGGTCAAATGTCGACTGTACTTGTAGACTAACTTAACTTAATTCTAGATACGTGCCCGGCGATAAAATAAGTTCTGAAGATTCTACATTTAAGGGCTTTAAAACAATTGCAATTTTAGATGTCATAATGCCTCACCAATCACCATGTATGAATACTATTTTTTAATTTAAATTACGGAAACATCCAAACAATAATAATTCTACACGTAATCTAACAAGTTAAGACTCTCTAATACTTAATTAAAGTTTGACTGGTCAAAGCCTGATATCATTAAATTGAGTTTCGACGTTTGCTTGAGCAAATCCTAAGTTTGACAAAAATTTAGTCTTTAGTCACAGACCGAAAAACTAAATTTGTTTGGGTTTTAACTAAGACTTTACTAGTAAGTAAGGATTGACTAGTCAAAGCTAGGAGCGCCGAAGCTACGAGGTTTGACTGTAACATATGGATATACATTTTACTCCAATTACATTTAGATGAATTAAGATTTAATTTTGTATATTTAACTCGTATTTATCAGAGTCGAGTGGACATGCAGATCTAGTTAGAGCTTATAATAAGACCTTGAAAAACTTTTATTTGCATTACCCGTGCCTAAATTTCATTCAATCAAAAATCATGCAAGCTCATCATGGCTTGTGGCAAAATTTTGCTTATATATATGTTTATTAATATATGCGATTTCTTTTCTGAATTAAACAAACTATAATGTTTTTGTTTTTCACAACATTTTCAAAATAAGGTTTTTTACATATATGATGCGTCAAAAGCTTTACAGCAAACTCTTGATACAAATTTTCGTGAAAAACCTTAATTTAATATATACACTCATTATTTCTTAAATACGTCAGAAATAGTTATAAATAGCAATAACTAATCTGTTGATTGAGTAAGCAATCACGTACAGCATATTGTGATGCTAGAGTATAAAATTTGTAGAGTAAAATCGTCGTTGAGTGAAGGAAATGTTTTTTATTTGTATCTATCATAACTTACTTGAGGTGCACTGCAAAGAAACGCAACAATCCATGCAATAGAAAGCATTGTCTTACTCCTTTTTCTTGCTATCGCTAATCGTAGAGGATACAACACAGCGAAGAACCTGCAAAAGAATTTAATTACATTATTTATCTAGAACGTGTAGCATACTTCTACGAGATTGTATCGCTCGTAGAACACGCCTACAAATGTTGTATACTTAAATGTACCATAATAAAACCACTTAATTGATTTTAAATTCTCTTAAAGCGTCTACCCACGGCCTTAAAATCAGAGGCAATATCGGGGAAATTATGGGCAGCGTAGATCGCCTCGTGTGTAGGAAAATCGTACCCTAATGCCGTGTGTAGAGTATGCTACTGCCGATTTGAACTACGAGCCGATTTCATCCCCACCACCATTGTCCCGATATCGCCACTGATTCTAGGGTCATTTGTAGACGCTTTTAAAGTGACAATTATGCTCGCTTTAAGTTTGCGCGATTCTATGGCTTGAATAGTTCGAGATTCTTAAAAGGTAAGAGAATACAAACGCGTAAAATTAGCGTTGTTTTGTGCCTTATTTATTGATAAATTATTATTATTATTGAGAAATATTAAAAACGGTTCGATGGCAACCAAAACATATTTTTTTACAACAAATAGTAAGTCTTTATAACAAAAACAGGTACACAATTGTCAGTCGTAGGATAGAGAAAGACACTAATTTTTTAGTGTTAAAATTAATATAATATAACACTATATTTATTCTTTCTTACAATGAGAAATTTTACTTTAACAAATACTATGCGTTTAAATACATTTACAAATAGTTCACTACAAAGCAATTTCAAATGCGTCTAAACTAGGTTCATATCAAAACCATAGGTTTATATAAAAGTAATATCCATTTCGAACACAAATATTTAATTCTTACAAAACTTATTTGGCTAATGTAATTTATACTGAAAGTATAATCACATTTCCGAAAATAACATATTGCAAAGGTTTCCAGTCTGACTTTAAATAATAATTAATTAACACAACACCTCGCGACTTTATTACGAAGCCTACATAACATCAAAGTTTCCAAAAAAGTACTGTAAAAATGCCAACCAAATTAAAACAAAGACCGAAGAAGACTTAAGAGGCTTGGAAGCCAGCCAGTATACTGTGGGCAGTATACTTACAATTCATTATAAAATAGAATTAACTTGACACTGTAACTAGTCACTAAACAAAATTTAGATTTTCGTGGTAAACTAGTTGCACAACAAGTATGTGGATATTATACGTGTTTCAAGTATAAAAAGCCAAACAAAATGTCTTTAACACGAGTAATACATATGTAATTCAAATATGAATTACAACCAAGTTTAATAACCCGTGACTGATGCATGAAAATTAGCGAGGTATGTTTAAATATAATTGGCATTTGGACTATTAAATTTAATCAAATAATGTCTTTTTACCTATGTCTCAAGATTTAAGGTTAAATGTATACAATAATATACACTTCTTACTCATTAGTGTACAAAGACAAAATACAGGTATGCTATTAAGATAATATTGAAATACCTTTTGCTTTTATACGTTTTCCATAGACACTATTTCAGACATTTCACAATTTTTGAATAATATACAATCGATTTTGTTCCCTTTGGGTGAGGTTCAAGTGCACAGGCGCATATTAAAGATTAAAGTTAGAACCTGGTAGATAGTACCGGTGACTCCAGAGCCTCGCTTTCCTCGCTCAACGAATAAGTATCGCAATACAACGGTAAAGAAATTGTAAATACTTGTATTTGATTGTTATGTTTAGGTTTTAATAAACGAGTTAATTTAGAGTCATTTCATAATTTTCAACATTAATAATTAACTTACCTAAATAAATAGTTTAGGTATTTATTTAGGTAATAAATAAATAGTTTAGGTAATTAGTAGGTAGGTAGGTAACCTCGACCCGTATGAATTAATGAATCGCGATACAAATTAGAAGCCTGAAAAAGGTTCAAACATAGAAATCCGGGTCCCAATGGCTAATGAATAAGCAAAAAACTTGAGCAATCGCACCCAAAGTTTTTTCCAATATCACAAATTTTGTTTGTTCTTATAAAGAGAAAAGAATTATAAATGCCTGATAAAAGGAAAAAGTTGTTAGCTGACAATTTTAGTTATCATCTGAAAATATATTTTTTTTTATTTGGTTATTGTCTCCGAGTATAAATATAATATTAACGTAAAGAAGCTATTTGACCTCACTTGCCATTCTAAATGAACACGATTTTTTAGAATATTGAAAAAAATAATTTGATTAAAAACTTTTTGGTGTAAGAAGAATATTATAATTAACTAAGATTTTTGATTAATAGCTTATTTGAAAATGTTACTACTAATTTTTTAAAGGTTATATAGAACTCATTGATGAATTATAATAATAATAAAATAGCTAACAAATTAATAAGCGTTGATAGAACAATTTCTAATTTAACAGACAAAAAAATCCTAACGTTAACTATGCACTTATACCGATCATCATACTATTTTTAAAAAAAGTGCTTGAGTACAAAGTAAACATGTCAGAAGTGAAATTTCTTTGGCAAACTAAAATTGTATGCGGTGATGTTAGTTGTTTCGACTATGTATTTGCGTGTTATTCCCATGAGAATGTAAGTGCTCCTATTTCACCATGCCTCCTGCTGATAGAAGACAAAGCTTTGTTTTTAATTTATTTTATTATTATTTATTACTTAAGATGTCATGTGGAACATGGTGTAATGGTTGCAGCTCTAGTGGCGGAGAGTTTATTGCCAGTTCTTCTCTTCCGTTCTACGCTCTTGATTTGAGAACTGGCAGTAAATGTAAACTTAGAAGTATTTAATGTATATTTCTTTAACCCGCCGCCCTAATTAAATGAACCGACACAAAATCTAGCCAAGTTTCTGACAACGAATGATACAGTAACCTGGAGGCCGTCCGAAATGGAAGCCATGATATCATCAGCCAGATCAGATGCTCCTACCATTACAACGCTTAGTTTTATATTCTTACTTTAATCACTCCACGACATAAATCAATTTGGCATTCGAGGCACGCGCTAACTCGGAAGCGAAATTACTTCACAACTAAAAACTACCTACCTATTGGGAATAATTGAATAATAAATTCATTTCAATCTCATTTGATGAACACAGAAATGCCAATTATTGTTACTATGAGAACAAAACACCGAATTTCAATATGCTTTCCATTCCTTTGTCCTGTGTAATTCAAAACAACAAACAACTGTTTGAATAATTATTCTCTCATATCGTTTAAAAGTTGAAGAAAATAACAATCAATTTTACTATAATTTTTTTATGAAATAGAAGGCAAACGGGCAGGAGGCTCACCTTATGTTAAGTGATAACGCCGCCCAAGGACACTCGCATTGCCAGATGGCTCGCAAATGCATTGCCGGCCATTTAAGACTTGGTAAGCTCTTTTCTTGAAGGGCCCTAAGTCAAATTGGTTCGGAAATGCTTTAGTGGGCAGCACCACTTGGTGCGCGGCAAAAACTGCCTTAAGAAAAGCTCAGTTGTGGAACGGACGTCGAGGTGATACGGATGGTATTTTGTATTCTGTCCTGACTTCCGGTTATGAAACTCAGATGGTGGTATTACTCCGAACAACTATAACGGTAAGTAGGGTTTAGTGTTTGCTCTTCACATTTTAAATTACGTTTTTAACGGTAATAAACAAATAGTGTTAAAATCGTGCGACTCTCCACACTAGTACGTTTAAATCCCGGCTGTGTACTAATGCAACAAAGGCCAAATATCGCTGTAAAATATACACATTTTTTAAGGTAGCATAATTTATGCCTTACTTATAATTTTTCGTTAATTCCCTAAATAATTCTATAATTTAACGTCAAATTATCTTAGCAAGTGTCGAAGTGTTATTGTAACTGCTGTTGTTTTATAAATTGCCACTGTTTATTGAGCTGTTATAACTTAAACTGACAATTTTACGCGTTAATCGTTTCCTATATTTAATCTGTACTTTAATAAACAAGTTAATCGACCGACAATTTGTTAAGTATATTTAATATACAATTGGAAACAATAAATTCTTATAAATACATAATTTATCTTTCTATATACGAATGTATGTGTATGCATAAGATTTACAAACCACAAGGCTCAGTATAACAACATAATATGTTGTATTAATTAAAAGTTCATGTACTGCCAATGTTTGTGTATCTTCGCTTGCAATATTTTATTTGTCAGAAAATTTTGATCGAATATTAATTAATTTTTATTGTTCTTTGGTTAATCATTAAGATTTCTTCTTTAATTTTGTTATTGGAATCATTTCTGAATGAATATTGATACCACCAACCAGAGCAGAGCAAATACCTTGAGTTGACTTCAGACGCTATCTTGACTTATGACAGTGCGTACAGGGAAAGCAAGACAGTACTGATTGAGTATTCAGTGCAGCAGTTGAGATTTTGGACCGACTTTAGTCTATTAGATTGTGATTAAAATTAAGAGACCGGTGATTAGAACCCGCTGCTCGTAATAATTTTAGCGAAAGTGCTATTTGTAGTGATAAAAGGAATGAATCTAATTATAATACTGTACGCTAATTATTCGTCTTTTTTACGGACGTGACGCCCACTAAACCCGTTAATGATTTAGTCAATATCGATGGAGTGAGGATTTTTCTCCGACTTGTGAATTCTAGCAGTATTGGAACAACTTACTTTTTATAAGTAACTAGCTGTTCCCTGCCCCGCTTCGCTGTGGCACATTGTCAATAAATTTTGCAATACTTGTGGAAAAAAATGAAAAAATAAAAAAAACTTATTTTTCATTTTGCGGATTTTGCGGATTGCGATCGGTTCAGCACTTTTTGAGTTTTTGAAGCGTACACAAACCAACATAACATTTTTATATATAAAGATAGATGTAGATAATTTACATAGATTTAAATCACTGTTGTGATGGGCATGTTATATTGTTTTTCGTTACTCGTGACATTTGTCAACTGACTGATTATGTCTGACTGAGTGTACTATCTAATAAATAAAAACAAAAATCTTTCAAATTATTATTTTATATAATAAAGTTTTGAATAAAATTCGTATGCACCGCTTGTGCAGTTAAACCATTTTAGAAAGGAATTTAGACAGACAATTCTTAAACACGACATTTTTTTGTATTTGATCTCGGACCAACAATTGGCACGTTGATGAACAGATCTCATTGAGAGCCATGTAAAGAAAACAAATTTGTCATGTCGACACATCCACTTCAAATGATTAATCCAAACTGGCCATATTGTTTTTCTAAAGACCCGCCCCGGCTGCTCGCGGTATCCTTGACTAGAAAATCTTGAAAATTTATACAACTTTAAGATTTTAATTCATTTTTAATTTGAACAGAAGAAAAAACATTAGTAGTTTAAGGTAGTATATAAGTTAGTCTATGATTATGCTGTAAACAGTATATATGCTATACATCATTTACAGCAGCATTTATTTATAAATAAATAGATATTAGCAAAAATTACAATAAATTACGTCCAGTAGTTATGGTGTGGTGCGGTTTGTTTTTATACAATGTAATATTAGATATATGTGACACTACTACTTTTTTGTAAACATTATTTAGTTCTATCATTTTTCTATAGAACTCAATCATAACTTATAACTCTCACCTGTAAAGCAGCGTTCGAAAGGAACGTCTTTCTCCACCTGACTTTGCAAATCCAACCACAAAAAAAACTCTTTAAATTTTTCGTGTTAATATGGCTATGAAACTTACAGATGATTTTTAAGTAGACCCAGGCAACCTCACAAATTTTCCCTCTTTATAATATTATGATAGATTATTATTACAATACAAAACTTTAAAGTGTATAATCACAGTATATTTAAATTAGGATGAAATGTTAATGACATTGGATACAAATATTTGTCTAACCTTAATTATGAATTCCGTAATAATAAAGTAATATTTAAGATATTTACCTGTCTAAAGATATGCAGACTAAAACATTTGAAGAAAGGTAGAGGCCGAAAGCTCGAAGGACCAAAAAGAATTTGCAGGCTCCGTTACCTGCCAACCAAGCATTTGTGGTGCGCCAACCGATCTAAAAAAGAGATTTGAGTTAAAATAACATTCTTATTATATTGTTATAATAAGAACACTTGCGGGCTTATTACTTAAATTCCGTACCCAATATTGAATTTGCATACCACGTTTTCACGTTTCCGAAATCAACGGATGTTGCAATAAAAAATAATCTTTGCTGAAAAACCCGTTTTACGAGAAAACTCCTTCAAACCGATTTTCTATAACGCGGTCCGCGGTAACAATTATAGTAACGCTACTATAATTGTTTTCTTGCCGATAAATATCAGTAGAAACCGACTTAACTAAAAATACAATTCAACTTTAATAACTTATTTTAATAAACTATGACTAAAAAAAATTGAAAATAACTGCCCTATTTATCGAATAATAATATAAACTCAATTTATAAGTTGTTTCTATAAGCCACAAACGGATTGTCTGTTCAATAAAAAATACTAGTTTTTATTACGTTGCAAACAATACTTATAAAGTGAAATATTTTAACAAAAATATCAGTTATTTGCCAAATAGGAATTGTTTTTGGTATTTCCTATTTCCTTTTTCATTATAAAAGTATTGTAAGATTTAAATATAAAGAATTTGTTGATATCCTAAATGCGTAAGGTCTATCATGTATTAACAAGAGTTTCGAAAGTGCACAGCTTTGGATACATAATATCCTCTGGTTCGAGTAGTTTAGTGCTTACTGTTAAGCTACTTAACATAGCTTAGGATACGAAAAGGAAGTCAAGAAGGAGAGTTAAAAGCCTCGCTGCACAGTCCGCGAGTCACGCCTAATACTTCTGCATTGTCCATCCGTCACAGCAAAGATTGACGGCGAGTTTATAGCCAGTATCGTCCGTTCTACGCCCTTGATTTGAGTACTGGCAGTAAGTGTAAATTTAGAAGCTAATTTCTTGCTGACAACATAAGTGTACACTGTCATTGACATGTATAGCATTTTGATTACTTTCTCCGAGTAAAAAAAGGCTTCATAAAAGTCTTCGTATAGTGCCAAATAATATTTCTCTTTTCCATAAACTAAATACTAAATACTCTTAACCGAACTATATTTTTGAATAGAGGGCTTTAAAAAGAATAATTACCAAAATTTGCACAGAACTTTAGAGGTGTTATTTATGAAACCAAAATGAAAGCCAAGGATAATTAACCATTGTTCGAAGCAAACCAAAACATTACCTTGCTTGAATGCATAATTCATACTTATCATGGAGGACAGCAAGTCACGTATTTATCATTAGCAAATGTATTCATACATTACTGAAAAATCATAACGAAAAATTCTGCGGCCAATTACTATAAAATTCTTTATACAGAATCGTGAAATATAAAACGTGATCGTAATAAAAGTAAAAGTAAAAAATCATTTAATCATATAGGTAGCACAATGTACACTTATGAACGTCAAAAAAAGAAATGTGTATAAATGCTTTCTAACTTTACATTTAGTGCCAGTTCTCAAATCAAGGGCGTAGAACGGACGAGAAGAACTGTCAATAAATTCTCCGCCTCTCTTTTTAATCGCCATGTTTTTTTTTTAAACAACGTTTGTAAGGAGCTGCAACCATTACACCATGTTCCACATGACATCTTAAGTAATAAATAATAATAACATATATTAAAAACAAAGACTTGTCCTCTATCAGCAGGAGGCATGGTGAAATAGGAGCACGCACTTACATTCTCGTGGGAACAACACGCAAACGAAATAACTAACATCACCGCATACACGAATTCAAGTACGACCATTCACCACAAGTAGCACCCGTTCACGAGTATGACGCATGGCCAGCGATCGGCCCCTTCACCTAATTTATTTAAGAAAGACTTTAACAGATCAATTTAGGATAAATTAGGAAGATGGCGAATTCTTACACCCTAATTGTCTTATATGTATACGTAAAGCTAACCGTACTGCACCTAATCAGGTCATATCCTGGTCCTGGATATCTTTCTCATCGGACTATGTGAGTGATGGAATAAATATTGTACTGGTATCTATGTACTCTAAGCTGCCGTACCCAAATCGGTTTTAAAACTTCTTGTTTTATCTGTATAATTCACAAGGATTGGATCGTTTTTCTATTACAGGAATGTGTAAGATTATATATCGACCCGCAAGCGTTTTATTCGAGAAAGACAAGGCTGACCTGATTTATAACTTCCAGATCGGTAAATATAAGAAATTGTTATATTAAGTACTGTTATTATTATTTAATATGCTTAATAACTTATGTTAGCCCTTGAAGTATGTAAGTTTTGAGTTACAACCTTATTAAATTAAGTTAAAATGTATCAATTTTTAAAGGATAATTAAATTTTAAAAAGTTTTGGGATAATAGTTTATAGTTCTGTGGAAATTTACTAAAATATGATGACGAAGTGGTCGCAAAAAAAATTTCCAAAATACTTTATATAAAAGATAGACTATCTTCTATATGGACTATCTAACATTAAAACAAAACAACACATAATTTCATAATCGGTTATAATACGCTGTCAAGAGAGCTACCGAGGCGATATTCAGGCCATTTGTGCAAAATGCGCAAAGCAGGTTCAATATTCATAAGTAAACAGTGGACGGTCGCCTGGTGCGCACTCTGAGCTCATACAAACTTTGTTAATGGACATATGTAATGTAAATACTAATAAATTTGAAATGTAAAATAAAATTTCCATTTATCCACTCCATCCATCCCGTTTTTAAAATAACGGAATATAGCTCTTGTATTTTAAATCTCTAATAAAATGATAATTTAATTCTGTTCCGAAACCGTAGGATAACATTTTTTACAAAAATATAGAGGAGGAATATATGTATCTACTTCTTAGATGGAATAAAAAATAAAAATAAAATGAAAAAAATAATAATAATAAATTATTAATTATTAATTTTTTTTCGGTCCTACTAATAAAAAATCACTATACATGCGTTATAACAAGGTGAAAGTTATTCAGTGAATAGAGCTTGTACAGGGCATAAACACCTCTTTGACCAATAATCGATGTGTAGTGGTTGAAAAACTAACCGCCCCTATTTATTGTTACCCTGGCAACCGCCGTATTTGTTTGACGTTTGATTTTCGTGTTTTTTTGTGTTGTCGAAACCTGAAATTATTAAATGAGTACAGAAAATAAAGTAAAAAGGGTCCGAGCCCCTAGACGCGTTCTGCGGTACAAAACTTGGGCGAGGTCGGTATTAATGTAATAGAGAAAAGGACTTCAAAAGCCCTCAACGATCATAATTAAATTTTTAAGGCATCTCAAATAGTGGAAAGTGCCAAACTCTGCAAAAGGGCACAGTTCCAGTGTTTGCAGAAAGACTATGAAACAAAACTTATGCAGATGGCTGAAACACATGAGCTCAAAATGAAGCAACTTGCCGAAGCTCACGAATGGGCTAGACAGGAGCATCTACTGAGGCTCAAATTATTAGAGCAGCAATTAAAATAATAACTAAATACTTATAATAAAATAAACACCTGTTTTAAATGAAATATAAATTATTATTTATTTCACGTCCTATATCCTCACCTATGTAAATAAATAGCCTTAAAAATATGTATCTATTTGACCAATATTTGATGTGTATATGTCGAATAACTAAGCCGTAAAAAAATATGTATTGCTAGTGCTACTATATATAATTTGGCATTTTCTAATGACACTTAGAAGCCATGAAGAAGACACCTAAATCGTTGCTTCCAAACATCAAAACACCGTTCTATTGTATTCCTTGTTCTTATATGGGAATGATTGTATGCCTTCTCTGGTGGTAAACTCGGATTTAAATATGGAGTCAATGCATAGCCTGCATCTCTAAGAAGCCGTCCTTGGATCTCTCCACTGTCCATTCTTTGTCTGTGATGACTTTCTCTAAAGATACGGCTGTCGTAAGTACTGCCCCTCCACCGTGCCACGACATCCAGAATACGCAATGTTGCATCAAACACACACTGTGATACACATCCTTTCCTGTTTATGTAGAATTGCCCACTTTCACCACCAATTCTTTTAATTCTAACATGTGTGCAGTCGATAGCCCCTATCACGCCTCTAAATCCAGTTATGGATCGGAACCCTGCAGATACTTCTCTCTGTTCACGGATTGTTGCAGGCATTTTTATAAATTGATGATTTCTCCTAGCGAGGGCTTCTGCTACTCTTCGGCATATATTTGTGATTGACTGCTGACTAACCCCGTGTAAATCATTAACCTTTTAAAAATATCAGATCAAATGACGCTATTTCTGTCTTATACACCCGCTAAACTAGGCCTCTGCGTTGTATAAGCATTGTACAAGTCTTCATACAAACCAGACAATTGCTATAACAGCCGTATACATCAGACTTGTCAATTCAGGAATTATTAGTAACATTTTTCTTATAACAGGCTTATACGATGTGCATAAATTTTTATTAGTAAGACCCTTAGACAATATACAAAGCCGAAACAGATTACACAGATTAACAATATTATATATGAAACAGAAAACATTAGTAAGTATATAAACAAAAACATAAAACAATGAAGAAATTTAACATTAAACAAACGACAATTAATACTTAATATTTCAAAGAAAAAATTGTTATTGCTAAAAAAATGTCAAAGACTTTCCGCCTCTTCAAATATTTCCTCACATCCTCTTTGGTGAGGTGGAAATTATCAATATCCTCATAATAAGTGTCATAGTTAGATAAAACCTGAAACATTGGCGAATTATGCAGGTAATTTTTGTTCGTACTTAAATAAGAAAATAGATGTAGTAGGTATCAGTCAGGTAATCGAAGCACGTTCCATGAAATATGTCATTGAAGCAAGTTTTAAAAACTGTTACATTTTTGCATACCCTTTATAAATTCAGGGTATATTTATACATTGATGCATGTGTTACGATATTTTTACAAATTATTAAAATCACTTAAAAATCCTTTGCGTAAATTAAAAGATATCAGCTTGATGATCAGATATCAGCTATTAAAACAGAGGTAGGTCCACATTCATGCTTTTCTACTCTCTATGAATAAATATTTAAAAGTGAATATATGTAACCAAGTTCACAACCATGCGGTACTCGTAATATTTAAACACAATGTTATGATGGTAATGATATATAATGATAACGATATTTATTTAAACCAGTTAATCGAATATATATAAAATGGGTATTTAGTAAACTTAGTAAACTTTTATAAGTCAGTTAAACGAGCATTAAATTTCATTGTGAAATTGCATTGATATTTAGATATTATATAATTTTAACCATTACGTCTCCCTCAGAATATTTACGATAGTCAGCAATGGTTAAATATCAGTGTGCGCCCCTAGAGAACGCCCACTTTTAATTAAAGATAATGATATCAAGAAAAAGGGATTAGTTTATTCATGCGTTATATCTGTAGAATCTCTCTTCACTACTCAATAGATATTATCTAATTATAATTTTTTTCGCCACTTGAAACATATTCCTTCATGACAAAATGATAACAATTTGTTATGTTGCACGTAAAAGTAGTGTCGCAGTTACTGAAATGTCAGATAAACGGCATGAATCGTACCAGGACCGCATGATTAAATCGGACCTCAGGCCTCGGCTCAATTGAATTTCATTGCACCGAACGAGCGCTGAAGTTACGAAAAATAAAACCAATTTTTATTTTTATTAAGTTACGATCAGCCTTTTATCAGTTGATTTATTTTGTTCGTTATTGGGTTCCGATTTTAAAATTGAGTTGTGAGTGGGTTTATTATTAAAGTGTATCCATTTAATGGTCGAGCGCTATAAAGTCCGATACAAACTTTCTGAATGATAATTATTAAACTTTGAGCATTATCCCGAGGTGTTGGTTTCATTTTATCTAAGGGCTCACGATAAGATTTAAATAGGAATGAATAAAATATGAGACTGAATTTCTATTATGTGCTTTGTCCTACTACTGTCTGTCTACTATACGAATTCAAAACCACACATACGGCACAAAACAATAATGCCAGTTTTAAGGGTAAAAAACGGTTTATCTCGATTTCCGGCAAAACTAAAAGTCCTATCGAAGAAAGTTAAATGGCAAAGTTGTAGGTAATAAAAAGATCTAAAACTTTTGTATTCACACATTTTTCACATAACCTCAAAATTTATGTGAAAAATTAAAAAAACCAAGTATTTGGTTTTTAATATTTATCTTTTACAAAAAAATTGTTTAACGATATTTGGTGAAAACTTACCTTTCTATGTCCCAAATACGCTGTAATTTATTTTATTAAAAATATTTATTTTTTTCACCTTATTTTGAACTCATATCGAAAAAACACCCTAATTTTCAATCGAAAATTCACCCGTCAAAATATCAGCTTTTTTCAAAAAGTTGGTGTGCTTTCAGTTCGTTGAAATCTCTACTTTCCTATGGTAAAAATATATATATATTACCATAGTAAATCTTCTCAGAAAATGCAAAAAATCGTATGCAGTAACGCCCAGACCCGTCATTCCCTTCCCTACTTCTCTCTGTCAATCTACTAGGCAAGTAGGTGATCAGCTGTGCCTGTGCCTGACACACGCTGTTGACTTTTAGGGCCTAAGGCAAGTCGGTTTCCTCACGATGAATCACATAGAAAGAAAGTCCATAGGAGAACAGTCGGTGATGGAACCTGCAACATCCGAGATGAGTGTCACACGCTGAAGCCACTAGGCCAACACTGCTCTCTAATGAAATTCTGGATTACTCTCCACAAAATTAAAAAGTGTGTATTACAAATACTTGCTTGGCTAGGCTTAACAGCCCAAAAAACTTCCCGATAACTTAACAACGTTGAATTTATTATCATCATTCATTAAATATTTTTAATTAATAAATGATCATAATAAATATATGCATAAGTCCTTTTCACATCCAGGTATCGATTAAACCTTCAAATATTTCAATTTCACACAATCTCACTTAAGTATGTGTTATTTTGCTACTTATCCTATATTTATGCTATTTTTTTTTAATTTCACCTACAGTATATACAATTACTTTACGTTTCGTAGAAAATCTTAACAGAATGATGATCTCGCATTATATTTGTTCAACAAAATTCTTTGAAACTCAGTATCTTATGAAACCTGACATTTTTGATGATCAAAGAGGAATCAAAAATTACAAAAACTCTTTTAAAGGTATTTGACCTCAAAGTAAACGATTAAACGTGGACGTGGTTTTCTTTCACCAATCACTCTAGCTAAACAAAAAATTATATTCAAGAGAACTATCAATGGTTTGTCACGTTTGCAATAACCGCACTTTTATGAGGTTATAATAAGTGTAAGTGATCTACATTATCAGACTTGGTTTTTGATATCTTTAATGTCTAAGACCCAAAAAACGTCGTTGGCTGAACAACTATTTGTGTATAAAAGAAAATTATTAAAGACGCGAATATATCACTGTATACAAAAATTGGCAAACCGTTTTCTCAAGTAATAAAAATATCGCTTAGTCAGAACTAAATATACGATTATTAAGCCCCTTTGGAAAGATTGTATAAGACATGTTTCGAAATAAACACTTTCAATGTCAGTTTCTATGTTGAATGTATTTATTTTGTTTCAATAGGTGAAAATTACTTAGAATCAAGCGTCTAGACTTTCATTTTTATAACTAATAATAATTCAATTTTTAACTAATATGGGGCAAACTTGGTGGCTCTTACCAAAAAAGATGGTGGGGTGAGGACAATTGCTATGTGAAGCACTTTTCGTAGATTATCCTCCAAAATTGCAGTAAAATATATAATTAAAAATTAATAAATTGAACAAATTGTTTAAAGCAACTTAACTTAGCTATGGCACTAAAGGTCGCTATTCGCGCTTTGCGCATTCTTTTTGTTGACGAAAAATGGAGTGTCGCTAAAGTTGGCGCTGGGTAATGCGCATTCTTTTTGTTGACAAAAGGGGGGGGGGAAAAAAAAAAAAAAAAAAAAAAAAAAAAAAAAAAAAAGAACAAAAAAAAAAAAAAAAAAAAAAAAAAAAAAAAAAATTGGGGGAGGAGATTGTCAAAAAGGAGACCTTCTTGGGCAGAATTTAGTTAACTATAAATTTTAAGTCTGTAACATAGCAATAAAAAAAAGTTGACATCTCTAAAAACTTGTTCGCTGCTTTATATTCTGACAAAGGCTTTCCCTCAATGGAATCATTCCGTTATATTAGGTCCTTACATATGAAATTGGCGTATTTCGTATTGGCCACTTTGATCACGATGTTCTCCTCTTTCATGTTGCAAAGGAAAACACAGTTCGTTTTTGGTTCCAACGTTTTCGTTCTGGAAATTTCGACCTGCAGAACAAGCCCCGTGGAAGGCCTGAGATCCAAGTTGATAATGAAGTATTAAAGGCTACCTCACGAATTGACTGAAGCAAACCGGCAAACGCGCGTCGACTGCTGCGTTACATTACTGAACCGGCACAATAATGAAAGTATTTTAAACCGAATCATTACCTGTCATGAAAAATGGATTCTTTACCATAATCGGAAGCGCTCAGCGCAATGGTTGGATCCTGGCCAGCCAGCCAAATCCTGCCCCAAGCGAAAATTAACCCCAAAAAAGTTACTTGTAAGCGTTTGGTGGACTAGTGCCGGTATTGTTCATTGCAGTTTTCTCAAATCTGGTCAGACTATTACGGCTGATGTCTATTGTCAGCAATTACAAACCATGATGGAAAAGCTAGCGGCTAAACAACCTAGGCTGGTCAATCGCTCCACGCCACTGCTACTTCAAGACAACGCTAGACCACACTGCACAACAGACGGCTACCAAATTAGAAGAGCTTTAATTGGAATGTCTAAGACATCCTCCGTACTCCCCGGACCTTGCTCCAACAGATTACCATTTTTTTCGAAATTTGGACAACTTCTTGCAAGGGAAAAAATTTAACTCTGATGGGGCAGTCCAAATCGCCTTCACAGATTTTATTGATTCCCGTCCGACTGGTTTGTTTAGTAAAGGGATCAATGAACTACCTATGAGATGGCAAAAGTGCATAGAAAACAATGGTTCATACTTTGATTAATTAAATATATTATATTTAGATATATTCGACTTTTTGTTCCTCCCATACAAAACGCCAATTTCATATGTAAGTACCTAATATTACGGGATTTGGATAATATTTTAAAGACTACTTTGGAATCTATTTTAAACGTTCGTTTAAAAACATCTTGGAATCAAGCTCGCTTTGGCGGATTAGGAGTAGGTACGCATGATAACACGTGTAGCAGCGTTTCTCTTTATCTGCTCACAAATCTATCAGTCTGGTAGGTAAAATCTTTAGATCTTATTTTACTAACTACGAGAATATGGATTTATAAGATGCAAAATCGCTTAAGTTTGTTGGCAGTGGGGTCTAGGGAAGGCAAGGGTTTAATACTTATCCTTCGCCAAACACTGGCATCCTTTTGGACCCTGAATCACTTCAAATTGCCATCAGCCTTCATTTAGGAGTGCAGAGGCGCTTTAAGATTTAAGTTGGTGCTTGGTATATAATACTGGTGACCTAAGAGCTGGTGCTTTCCTCGCTCAACGAATAAGTATCGCAATACAGCACCATTTGTGCCAGCATTAAAAGGTATACCATAGCCACTTTTTGAGTTGTTTAAATTTATATTTATCTATTTTAAATTATTATTATTAATATGTTCGTTAACAATATTGTAAATACTATATTTATGTGTTGAAAATAAATAAGCAAATTTAAAATATAATTCATGTAATAATGTATCGCAGGGAAAATAAACACTTGCATGCCAAAAATGACCTATTTTGGGAATCAGTTATCTTAAATCATCCATTTACAATGATTTTTTCCTTGTGCCAAGCGAAGCATACTAGTAATTTTAATCATTGAACATCTATGAAAACGTTTAAATCTAAGCTTTGTATAAAAAACTTCCTACTGATTTATATGTAAAATTGATAATTAGTGATGTTAACAATATTTCTTAGGTAATTATTTCTATTAAATTTCTTTTTTAATAATCAGTAAGTCATACCATATTATTGTATCACAAAATCACGAGCTTACAATTTGCAACATAATAGATACACAACAATAAATAATAATTTGTTGGACTTATTTAATTTCAAACTTATTTAATTTTTAAATACATTTATTAAGAGTGTCAAACTAAGCTTAATAATACAACGAAAAAGCGGATTGAAATAATATAAATATTATAGTACATACCTCTAATGGAATAACAATAAACGTGACAATCAAGTCAGCCACGACTAAATGAGTCATTAACAAGTTAACTCTGGACTTCCTACGCCTTGACCGAATCAGAGCGATAAACACAGCAACGTTGCCCATAGAACCAATAATAAACAAAACACTATACACTCCAACAACAAACTCCTGTTCCGCAGTTGGCACTGAATCCACAACTTCAGTTGAATTAATCGTGAAATCCATATTAAAGTAATCCCAAAAGTCTACTGTTTTATTCATTTTAAAATAATCACATTTCACACATTAAATACAGTTAGACATAATATGTCTAACTGTATTATAGCACGTATTCAAACTTTTATTAATATAGCCCTCGTAAAATCGTCGTAACGAAACAAACCGCGTAGATAGTCTACGACGCGTCCGCGTGTCGTAGCAGCGTAGCGAGCTATGAACTGATGCTGAGTAATGTGAGATGCAAGACTACAATGAAATTTTATGAATGGCTTATTCCTTTTTATAACAATTACTTTAATATAAGTGGAAACCTGTACAAATTTAACAGTAAACATTACATTTTCATTGTATAGTATTTGTGTTGGTAAGTATCAATAATTAAATATATTATAAAAGAGAGACAATTACGTTAGATTATAATACAAAACAATGTACCTTATTTCAAACATTAAAAAAAACTAATAAGAGAAAAGAAAACCCTTCACCGTTCATAATCAAAAAATTAAAATAAATCAGTGGCGCTACAACCTCTTTAGGTCTTGGCCTCAGATTTCTGGATCTGTTTTATGATCATTTTTAAATCTAATAGGCAAGTAGGTAATCAGCCTCCAAAACCTTAAAGTACCAAATTTGTTTAAAAACGTTTAAAAGCAAAACAATTAAAAAAAATCTAATATAGATAAATTTGAACTTCTATGAAAAAACAGCCTTTAAATTACACTTTTAACTTTTTTATTCGTAATTTATTTCGCTCGGCTTTTCCGGAACAGCCACATTGCTTGTCCATAGTTGGCATGGATGAGCTCTTCCAGAGGTAATGTTTGACTTAAATTAATAATATTGCGTTATATTAAAGAAAATCCCTTACCACGGCTTTTCATTAATTGCGTTAATTGTTTACAAATCGCTATTTTTAAATTGCTGTTTATTAAAAATACAAAAAACAAATTGATACACAATGTGATCATGGGAAACTTATCAAATAATGAAAGCGAAAAACTAAATAAAGGTGAAACTTAAAACTTCATAAAAATTCCGCTTAGACATTAAAATTAAATTTTATCACCAAAAATACATTTCCACCTGGAATGAAACCACAGATAGTGGCTAGCTTATATGGTTTAATCAAGAAATTGAGCTCAAATCACGTAGAAAGCGATAACATCGCCTAACACTCTTGGGAATGTAATATTGGTTCTAAATCGGATTGCTTGGATTAATTTTTTAGGCGTTTATTTTTTATTATTACTTTATTTCATTATTTATATGTCCCAAAACAACATGCGTGCTTAAAAATAAGAGAATAATATAAAATTACAAGCTTACACCTACACATCAATAATATTTGAACTTAGAAATTAAAAATTCAAATAACGCAACATCAAAACTCAAAAGCTTATACAAACATATAGTTACGAGCTAGGGGTTCGGATAGAAAACGCCGTAGATTTATTCAAGGGTTTATTTTTAATTAAATCTACGAGGAATTTGTATACTCTAAAAACTGGAAATTACGCACAGAAGCCCACTGATTACACAAACACAAAATACTGTCGCTAATTACTTTAATTACACACACTTCACACAGTACTTTATCGCTTGTCTTCACTATATTCGCACTTTATCACTTCGGTGTTTATCTCTTGATATCGCATTCAAAACTGAACTAACCGGCTCGCTTATATATCCCTGGGAACGATGTTCGAGAACCCTCTAGGCGGGAGCGCTACTGAGTAGCGATCGCACAATTCTAGAACGTGCGTACTCGCTATCTCTTTCGCAGATTGCTCTGTCCTTGTCGTACGGCGTTCTAGAGTGCTCGGTCTAGCTTCGAGAAGGTTCCGATCTTCCCTCTCTCTCGCGCATCATACCGTCCTTGTCCCACACCTAGGAAATTCGTTCTAGAATATTCCTTCATCAAAAGGGTATAACCAGGCCTGAAACGCCTGAAAACGGGTCTCCTGAAAAGTGTACCACTAGACTATACTTGTTCTGAAACGGCCTGAAGAAATGTTTCAGCCTCCTGAAAACTAGGGTAACATTCTGTAAATTACGATTTTCTAATATGTGATTGACCCTCCCCTGAAACGGCCAGAAATCACATTTCAGCCTGCTGAAAAGCCTGCTTATGGTTTATATTTTATCACATTTATTATACAAACATATTATTAAAGTAAGTAAAAATTGTATTCATTATAACATCTTATGAATAAGAATATTCAAAGCTGCAAAAAGGGAAATAGATGAAAATTTAGCATC
>CAJOBZ010000009.1:5207500-5440000 GCA_905332375.1 Pieris macdunnoughi
CTGATCCGGCAAACTTCGCTTTGCTATGTTTTTCATTTATAATAAAAATAGGGGTTGATCGTAGAGGGGTGAAGATTAGGGGTTGTATGTATTTTTTAATGCTGTATCATAAAAAAATAAAAATAAAATTTTTATCTAAAAATTTAAAAAAATTAGGGGTGGACTACCCTTAACATTTTGGGGGATGAAAAATAGATGTTGTCCGATTCTCAGTTATACCCAATATGCACACAAAATTTCATGAGAATCGGTCAAGCCGTTTCGGAGGAGTTTAACCACAAACACCGCGACACGAGAATTTTATATATTAGAAGTCGTGTTAGTTACACCACTTATATATGTAACTCAAGATTGGCTGGACCGAAGTTAGTTATCTCTTTTTTGGTGGATTCTTCTCCGCTCCGAATAAGTTATAAAATATGGGATTAGCTATCGAATAACAATTAATTAATTAATTAATTTTATGAATGCAAACTACATGTGGTGCCATGTGCTGACAAAATTACGCATCATTTTAAAGAAATTCCGATCTTGAAGTGAATGAGGAGATGAATGTTGTATATCAGAAAGTGCTTTAACATGCAGTATCGCAATATTGGCGCTAGAGAGAAGCCTAATGTGTAACACTGCCATTCTTCTTTCGCAATGGCAAGCAATTAAACATTTCTGTATTTCCAAAAAAAAGTTGTATTAATGTTATTACCTTAATGAAATTCTAAATTAAGATTAAAATACGATATTATTAGACTGTCAGGCGGAACGAAGTTAGCCGGGTCAGCTCGTAATATAATATATATATTTCTTATCTTACATGATATCCTAGTCAGAAATAGCTCGAATAAATTCTTCTTTGAGTTTAGTAAAAACTAAAATAACTCACTGTGAGGTTTAATTTTATGCAAGTAAAATAAATATTTAAATACGGACTAGTTTTAATATTTATTTTTAACGTGACCTTAGTTGTAGTGTTTGTTTGGCCTAGATAATAAATATTTATCATTATTATGTTATACTTCATGAACTTACATTAAATACCTTTCATTATTTAAGTGAATCCTTGAGACAGCATTGTCCCAAATTGATTCGTAACCTAAGTAATTTATTATTTTTGTATTCAAGACGTACCCTTTACTCTATTATTAAAGTATCAATTTGACAAGGACCAAATATGAAAGTTTATTGTCTTTTCCGCTAAAGTTTCCACCCACATATTGTTACAGAGAAAAAGTGTTTCATTACAACGGCGGAATTTATAACCTACTTACTTCTTGCCGTGTTCTATATTTAAAATAGCAAACCTAGATTTTTAAAAGAATATATTCATGGAAAATATATAGCGGTAACCGTAGTTGTGAGCAACAGCTTATAGTAACAATTTTTTTAATAAAGTTGAAACTTTCTTGAAACTTGAAACTTGTTGATATATATTTAACCAAAGCACCTTGTAGAGATCGATTGAAAGCTATGACACGGCTCGTTACTTGAGAGGTCTTTTGTGCTAGTTTTTAAATGGAATGTTTTATACAAATAAAAGAAAGGTAAACAAGATATTATTGTTTAAAAATATTTTATGGTTTAATATAATTATGTTAATTTAAGACTACAACAAATTAGTAGTGCGGACCATACCAAACCTAAAAATTATTAGGACATTTGATACATGATGGTGATAAAATTTATAATTATTAATTACGTCATTACATTTCCAATTAATTTATTAAAACATAAATGTATCTCGAAGACTTAAATTACCTCCGAAAAGGCTTTTGATCTAAAAAGTAATTTAATTTAAGTCTGTAATAATATGGGAATCCCATAACAGCCTCGTGTAAATAATTTCTGAGTGCGAACATAAATTTTGACTCTGTTATAGCGTGGTTGACGAAATGTATAATTGCATGGTTTACATCGGTAGCATTAATTGTACATATCTATAATAAAAAAATGAATCGCAAAATGTGTTTGTAAGCCCCCCCCCTGTATATAAACACATCCAACGCTACTAGTACTTTAATAGTACTTATCTTAAACCATCAGAACATACGCAAAAACTGAAGCCTTATCGCAGCGTCATTGTAGCTTAATTGGCGCGTCATAAATCTAACAGTTACAATTAGTTCTGTGTTCCGAACCAATAAACTAAATTTTAATTAAGACGTGGAATATGATGCGTAAATATTTTTCATCAAATTATTTAATGTTTCAGAACTGAAATGGTACGAGCATGTAATACTTAACCGGCCATTGCAGGTCTTCGTTGGTCTTGTGCTAGTAGCTGTATTAGTTCCATTAATACTGTACCAATTTCATTTCATACCCAGCGGAGGCTTCCAGCTTTCAGT
The DNA here is from genome assembly GCA_905332375.1 of Pieris macdunnoughi. Classification (NCBI taxonomy): domain Eukaryota; kingdom Metazoa; phylum Arthropoda; class Insecta; order Lepidoptera; family Pieridae; genus Pieris; species Pieris macdunnoughi. The sequence continues at coordinate 5,209,843 of CAJOBZ010000009.1, forward strand.
AGGGTCATGTCTCGTACCACAAACTTCAAGATTACCTTGTGGCCCCGGTAACGTATCGGAAAGAGAATGCCACGCACAATGTTGTTATGACGTCAAAACTGGTTTTTGCTTCCACCGACTACCGTCTAGATTCTCATACATCATGGACGTACCCTGGTCCCAATACCTCGTTTTACACCCACGGGTTTCTACAATACCCTACAACTCTAAAGCCAGCCTTAGGAACCTACGACTTTCTATAAATGAACGGACAGCCACTCAACTCACTATACACTTCTATAACGGAAAGGAGCCCCTGAGAGCTGGACAAAGGTTATACAACAAAACATATTCATACACGGTCTCATCTCCCGAACTTAATATAGAGGTTAAGGGACCTCAAGGAACAATTTTTAACACAATCAGGGGACCCTTGATCGCGTCTGATGGCATTTGGGAAGTGACATTTCAATTAACAAACGCCACAATGTACGGTTTGGGTGAATTACCGCTATCCTCGGGCACTGCAAAGGTAATTTATAGCCACAATAAAGACTTTAGTTCGATTCCACTGATATTTGCAAAGTACAATGGGTCGTATCACGGGCTATTATTGGACACGCCCGCACCGACTGAGATTATGGTGCGAGACGAAAATGAAATAATAGTCAGAAGTTTGACGGGTACTGGACTTAAATTTCATTTGTTTGTGGGTCCGACGCCGAAGGATATTATGAACGATGCCATGAATTTAATCGGGTCTAATTGGAAACTTGAATATTGGATGTTGGGCGCTCATATTTGGTAAGTAATACGAATTTGCAACCGTTATTAATGATTGACAACTTTATTCGACCATTAGCATTTATAACTTAGAGTTGATCATTTAAAGGCTACCTTACCTAAACATTTGGTCAAGATTTTAATCTCTTAAGAGAGTTCTTACCAAGAAAAAGTAATTAACTGATCTAATTTTGAGCGGGTAGTAATTATAAATATACAATTACAAATCCTTCAATGCATAACTCTGAGTTAGATTGACGAGACAATTTGTTTTATTGAGAACATAAAATATGAGCTAACTATTTTCCATAAATAACATCGCGCAAATTGTAAAATTTGTAAACGGGCAGGCGTCAAGCAGGTTTTTTTATAGACAGGTCTATAGATAGAGCAAAAAATATTACTTTCATATGTACATTACAAGCAACCGGGCACGTAAATAGTGTGTTATAAATGTCCAGTTGTTGATAATATAATTACGTTTACATCCAGGATGTATGTACTCGTACAAAGACTACTAAAGACTATATATAGACTTCGGAAGAAAAAATTTGAAAAATTCTACTACTAATTCTACACTAGTATTTTTCTTTTCTTTTTCGTTATTTAACCTATGTAAAAAAATTATTATATAGTTCTTCAAAATTAACACAAATTATTGATCTGTATTTATATTTTTGTTAAATACTAATAGCATTTACTTGGTTTCACAATAAAGTATTAATTGAAAAACTCGTCTGAAAAACATTGTTCATTTTATTTGGAAAATAATTTGGGACCATGGGGGCCTCCAACTCTTTGAGCTCCCTTGTTGCCTCTAAAACTCTAATTCCGACCCTGTACAATCATGACCAGATTGCGTGATATTTCATTTTATAGGCAAGTTGGCAATGACTCTTTCATTCGTCACTCTTTGGATCCAGCTGATGCGAAGCATAACCGAAGCTTCGACGCCTTCTTGTGACTTGTTCTATAGTCCATGCCTCACAGCCGTATAGTCACTTAACTCATCATCACTTAACTTCCTCTAACGTGGTTCCGTTTTAAATATTGAGTTAATTCCATATCATTCCAACCTTGCGATATCAACGCAACAGATTCGTAGTTAGACGCCATTTTAACCTATTATTCAAATTGGTTTTACAAGGTATCTTTCAAAATTCACTATTTCCAGTGGAACATCAGACAAAGATCTTAACAATTATATTAATACACTGACAGCAGCAAACATACCATTTGAAAGTCACTGTGGGCACAGACCAATTGTACTGGGAAGCAATCGTTGTGAAGATATGGAGGTGAAAAACTTACAAGATGTTGATAGCGGTGCTAATTTGATACGACAGGCTAGGAAGAGATTTGTGCCACATATTTCCCCGTATGTATGTACTTTAGACTTTTAGTAAGTATGTTGTCTTATACTCCCAAAAATCGCCAGGTGGTGCCTTAATATTAAATCCAAAGCAAGCAAACGTGCAATAATTAAAACAATATGCAAAATTGATACATATATTTTTTTTGTGTTGAAATAACTTTGATAAAGAAATTTTCGTTTTTTTTAATTAAAATTTGATATTGGTGATGAGCATTTAATGCTTGTTCTTCGACATGAACCCCCTGTGCTGGTTGGCCATGACAGACCCAGAGATTCTGGGTTTGATATTCGTCGAAACAATGATTGTCTTGTGTTTGTATAGAAATTATCTAATTTTTGTTTTCTTTTCAGATTCGATTCAACGAAGATACAACCACGTTAAAGTCACCCGCTTGTACAATTTTACCGGAATTCGACTTATTCATGTACCACGATCCCCACACATTCGAAATATACAAAGGCGAAGTTGGTGAAGTAAAAGTAATGTATCCGGCCTACGACGTAGCTTCCATCCATTTTCTTAAGAGATTATGGCCCTTTACGAATAAATTCGACGGATTGATAATAGAAAATAATTGGCCCCTGGATCAATCTGATAAATCGGCCCAAGACCCGTCGCCATATTTAGATTATTACAATGAGGTAATGAATTTTCTCACAACTATAACTACTTTCACGTATTAAGGTTAATACAGTCCACTGTTAACTGGCTTCGCACGGCATGATTACTTTTTAATTTTGTAAATAAATTAGCCTGTTACTCAGGGATAATGTAGCAATATATTTGTGAAATAGTGTTAAGATTCGAGTCTTTAAATTTATTCGTTACAAAAATACAAGACGCACAGTATTAGCTATCGTCTTCGAGAAAATCTAAATCTGTCAACAGAACAGAGTCAAAACCCTAAGTCGACTTTCGAGTAAGTGTTTCGAGTCTATTGTAATAGTATTAATACACGTAAAAGAATTTTATATAAATCAGCCTTATTAACCAAAGTGAGTGAGGAGACGGAGTGTGAGTACTTTACCTACATATTTCTCGCCTTATGTGTCGAAGTAATAGTTTAGTACTAAAATAGTGCAGTAAAACAGATTGTACGATACCTTTATTTCAATTACCGATCATATAAATTTGTTTTAAATGTAAACAAAATATCGATTATAGTTATCATCATATCTAAACCGTCAAAAAAATTCAACCCGCCTTTCGATTCTGTAACAATAAACTACAAGCTCCCTCCTTATCAGAATGTCAAATCATAAAATGTCTGCTTCACGACTGATTTGAGCGGGACCGTCGCTGTGAAAACCGCTGTGTGAGTTCGAAAAGTGAGTTACAGAATCGCAAGGCAGGTCGTAATAGATTAGAGTCTAGTCCGTAGACAAACGTAAGAATTTCACCGCCACTCTTTTTTTTAAGCGGCGACTACTAGACCTTAGACGTCCTTAAAGCTATACTTGATTAAAATAGATTTTAATTCAAGTTTTATGCAACCCTTTGCAATAGATAATTTGTACAGTCTTCTTCCATAATGTCCTTTTAGGAAACCTTGAAAATTCTCGATAAGCGCATTATATGTCCTGTACATGGAATGATAAGATGGCTTTTGTTAAAAGCTTACAGCAGGGTTGGCTCCTTTTGTTAGACCTAGCCTAGTACATAGCAACAATAGAATTAAAATTCAAGTATGAAATTTTCTTCCCTGATTTTTAATTTGTGAAGAGAAAACTAACGTGTAGAAGTTGTTGTTGTTGTTGTGAAGAGAAAACTCACGTACACGTGAGAAGTAATTTGCGGGAATTCACTAGTAATTTCGGGAGTATTATTGCGTAATTCCACTACATGAAGCAATTATGCTCCCTTTGGCAGGGCCGGATTTAGAGATCTGAAGGGCTCAGTGCAACAAAAACGAGTGGAGGCCTCCTGGCCCCAAATTATTTTCCAAATAAAATGAACCTTTTTTTTTCAGTTAAGAATTTCAATCAATAATTTATTGTAAAACCAAGTAGATTCTTTTAATATTTAACAAACATATAAAAATACAGATCAATGATTTCTGTTAATTTTGAAGAACTATATAATCGTTTTTGTAGAAAGGTAAAGGTACAACAGAGAATAAAAAAATATTAAAAGAAAAGATGTTTACAAGTGTTTACTAGTCGGAATTTAAAACATTTTTTTCTTCCGAAGTTTCTATTGTGGGGGCCCCACTTTTGTGGAGGCCCCGAGGCTGTAGCCCCGGTTGCCCTCCCCTAAATTCTGCCCTGCCCTTTGGGAAAGCTTATTGCAATTTTTTCCTTTGTCTCCCGTAGTTCAGCGTTCTTATGCCTTAGGTGCTCTTGATCGGTTTTTGGAACAAACAATCCGTATGTTGGTCACACATAAAATCGTCCTATATAATTTAAAAATGAATTGTGAGCAGAATCTTTTTATATGAATTCTAAATATGTGCTTGGTGTTTTATGGGATATATGCAAAAATATTTTTTTTATTGTTGCACATAGATAAACCTGTAATAAACAAACTATAAATATTGTCGAGTTATTTTAAGGCTAAATTTTCAGTATTTATATAAACTAAATGAGTCTAAATGCCCCATTTTCACTAAAGTAGACCTGTCTCTTTTCTACACTGCGGAAACACAATTTGACAGAAAGAGACAAAAGAGTACTTTAGTCAAAATTTGTAGATAAATAAACCATTATAAAAAGTATACGATTTACAATTCCTTAAATTTTGGGTTTTTATATTAACCGAGATGAAAGATACCAGATTGATTTTAATGTTAGAGATAATTTACAAATTAAATAAATCTTTTCAGAATTTTAAAGCGGCTCTCACTAATACGCCTACATGGAATATGACTTTAATAGACAAAACGAAATATTTTTTCAAGCATAATACATATGGAGAAGAGTCTGTCAAAGCAATTATGAATATGACTGGAGATCGCATTGTTCCCGCTGTTAGTAATCATTGGATGAACGGAAATGTGATGATAAATAGACAGAACATTGACGCGTTGTGGTTAAATCTCCATAGAGAACTAATTCATGCAGCCCTAGGAGGTATATCAGGTCATTGGCTATGGTCATCCCCAATTTGTGGAGATACCAAATTTTTCCCTGAAAACCAGACTGATCTTTGTGCCAAATGGTACATGGCTTCTACATACTTTCCACTAGTTAGAATAGATGCGAACACGCCAGCCCGCGATCCTACAGCCTTTAATGGAAACTATAGAAATTATATGGTAACAGCGTTGAATAGACGTCTCGCATTTATACCATACTTCTATACTGTCCTACAACAAGGCCCGCTACTACGACCAATGTTTTACCAATACCCACAAGCTGACTATTTTGAGAAAACCAATTCACAATTCTCTGTAGGAGATGACTTATTAATTGTTCCGAATCTTCATGTGATGCAAAGTTACGTACATGTAACCATGCCTCCGGGAACTTGGTATGAGATATGGGGAGGAGAAAGAGTAAATGTAACAGAAGGAAAAATTGCGACAGTGCCAACCTTGGAGTCGGATTTTTTGACTCTCATACGCGGAGGATCGATTATAGCACTGCAAAATGTGAGTAGTCAGAAAAAATACATTATTAAAGCATTGGCAATTTGCTAACTGTCAAAAGGCATAAATTCTTTCGTTGTGTGTTCATATATTTAATTAGAGTTGCATTTCAAACACAAGTGATAAACTAAGAAAGAATAGAAAACTATATATCCTAGGGTATTTAGTGAATCGATGTCGAGGACAATTTTATTTCAAAGCGCTTGTGTGAAAAAAATATTTTTTCGAATAATGATTGATATCATGATAAAAGGTTCGCAATAACTAATTATTTTTGAATACATTTAATTATTATCGTCGCATACGTTTTTCTAGAAAACAATAATGATTTTGTTGTACACCTACACCGCAGCTTACACCTACACCTATTTTTACTTAGCATTAGTTAAATTATATATTATACGCCGCGAGCCTATATGACTACAAACCCACATATGATAAATAAAATTTCTTTTACAAAGGAATGTTAATAAAGAACCTGAAATCTTTAGATTGGACCGAGATGATTTTTCCAATTGATTAAGTAATAGAAAAGTCTATGTAACATCTAAAGAAATCTAGAGTTTTTATCTAATTTTTATACATAAGTGATTTATCACACATAAATCAAATATAAAGCTTTTAGATTTTGTAAGGACGACAATTCATTTTTTCATCGTTTATTCTATTTATTTTCAGCTCAGTAGTCTTTTTTAATAAAATATATCTAATAGTTGAGACTACTGAGCAGTGTCGGCCTAGTGGCTTCAGCGTGCAACTCTCATCCTTGAGGTCGCTGGTTAGATCCCCGGCTGTGCACCAATGGACTTTCTTTCTATGTGCGAATTTAACATTCGCTCGAGCGGTGAAGGAAAACATCGTGAGGAAACCGACTTGTATTAGATCAAAAAGTCGACGGCGTGTGTCAGGCACATGAGGCTGATCACCTACTTGCCTATTAGATTGAAAAAAATGATCATGAAACAGATTCAGAAATCTAAGGCCCAGACCTAAAGAGGTTGTAGCGCCATTGATTTATTTATTTTATTTTTTATATAATAGTTGATTGATTAATTTCAGGAAATACACGGAACGGCTGAAAACACAAGAAAGAATTCCTTATTTTCTATTGTCATTGCGTTACAATGTCTCAATACCACCAGCTGCTCAGCCTCAGGGGAAGTATACTTTTTGCCGGAGCTCACTCTTAAATTTCGTGCTACTCATGAGAAGTTGTACGTGACCGCGCAAGGTGATGATTTTTCAACCATGTGTAATTTCCCAAATAACGATATTATGGAAGACGCCGGAGATATTAAAATTTTCGGCTTGGAGTCGCAATTTAATAATTATGACACATATAGGCACTTCGAAGAATACGTTATGTTTTGTGACTTGGAGGTACAAGATGTCATAGAAGTGAATTTGATTTAATTCCGTTAATATAAAAGAGTAAAAGCATTATTATTTCCTTATGTTGAATTGTGATTTTCGTGTAAACGAAAAAACTGGTGTTATACAGTCGATGCCAAGGAACCAAATTTTCCTGTATATAATTATTTAAGATTGAATTTATATAAAACTAATAATTAAATAAAGAATTCTTGTACTGTACATATTTATAGTTTTTTTTATTAAATCTTAAATAAATGCAATCTCATAAAAATATCTGTAACCTAAATTCAAGTTCAATATCATAATAATAGTCATATTTTAATTCCGTAATACATTACATTAGCCATATTATTATCACTATAATATTGACTTATGATGAAATCCCACTGTTTGTTTAGTTATTTGAGCGTGATTTGGTTACAAACAATGTACTTGTATTAAGATTGAGATACTAACCGACCTAACCTCTGCTTGAACTTTGATAAATCAGTACAAATATGAAAACAAATCATTTTGCTATCGCTCTAGGAGAACAGTGTAGTGTAGTATCCACTTACATCAGTCACGCTCATGAAATCGACTGGAGATAACCACTCCATCGCAGAAAACACAAACGATAAAGAATTCAGTAAGAAACCAAGAATGCCAAATATCAAAGTATTCACGGGAAGTTCTCATCCAGATATCGCAAAGAAAATAGTCTCAAGACTCGGGCTAGACCTGGGCCGAGCCACGACTAAACAATTCTCCAATCGAGAAACAAGCGTTGAAATCCATGAATCCGTCCGTGGTGAAGACGTCTACATTGTGCAAAGTGGATGTGGGGATATCAACGACAACCTAATGGAGCTGCTCATCATGATAAATGCTTGCAAAATATCGTCCGCCTCCCGCGTTACCGCTGTCATTCCAAGCTTCCCCTACTCGCGACAGGATAAAAAAGAAAAAAGCCGAGCCCCAATTACTGCTAAGCTGCTAGCTAATCTCATATCCGTATCTGGAGCTGATCACGTCATAACAATCGACCTTCACTCGTCTCAAATTCAAGGCTTCTTCAATATCCCCGTCGATAATCTTTACGCTGAACCAGCGATAACGAAATGGATACAAGACAATATTTCTGAATGGAAAAGCAGTGTTATGGTTTCACCTGACGCAGGAGGTGTGAAAAGGATGACCGCCATTGCCGACAGGTTGGATATCGATTTCGCGATAATTCACAAGGAAAGGCAACGATCCAACAACGAAGATTCGACTGTTTTAGTTGGTGACGTGAGCAACAGAACCGCTATCATGGTTGATGATTTAGCAGACACATGTGATACTATTGTTAAAGGTGCTCAAAAGCTACGCGAAGCTGGAGCTGACAAAATATACGCGATTCTAACCCACGGAGTTCTCGCTGGGAACGCTATTGATAAGATAAATAACTCCTGCTTAGAGGCTTTGGTTGTTACCAATACCATTCCTCAAGACAAACACATGAAACTGTGCCCGAAATTGCAAACTGTGGATATCTCCGTGATGCTGGCTGAAGCAATACGACGAACGCACTATGCTGAATCCGTTTCCTACCTTTTCACTAACGTTCCATACTAATAAGACAGTAGTTTATATAAAACATGTTATTACAAAGATATATCATAATGCATTTTACCGTGATAATTATCACAAACTACGGCTTAACTCAATAAACTGTCTACACTTTTATATCTTAATCCGTGAACAACAAAAAGAGATAAACTGTTCAAACGTCAAAAATAAATAATAGAACATTTTGCTGCTATTGAAATAAAAAAGATGTAGTTTTTAGTTTATTCTACTTTGTAATTCAGAACTTATAATCTATAATTAAAAGAAATAGGTACACCTTTAAAGTGAAATATTTACCTACATGATAGCATACCTTATAAATGTATAATATGAAACAAGTAATAGGTGAAGTTAACCTGTATAAATAAGTAGGACTCAGACAACAGAGGTTTCTGAATATATAATCTACAAAATACTCTTCCAGTACTTTAAACACAAGGGTAATCTGCTTTTAGTTGATTATGACAATAATTTGTTGGTTCTACATAACTTTTATTTGCCTACCAAATCATGTTTGGTAATATCAATGTGAGCTACGTTGGAATACCATATCAAATGTATATATATATATATATATATACTTATCTCTATTTTCGATTTTGTCTTTTGCTGATAATTGGATTTTGGAGCCATTTTATAGGTAACATTTCACAAATTAAAACTCAGAACAGAACCGTCATGTGCTGTATTAAAATTACAGGTTCTAAGTAAATTGTTATAAAAAGGAGTGTACATTCATAAGTAAATTTACAGTTTTTGTTTTTTTTAGATGTGAAATTTTAAAACCCCAAAAAAAATTCCCGTCAAATTAATAATTATACGTAAGTGTCTCTACTTGATCTGTGGGTGTGATCGACATTTGATAGCTAAAAGTGTCATGAATCAGCTGTCACTGACCACTCAAATGTCACTGTCTAGTGTCTGTCTGATAATGACGTTTATATGTATATGGTAAATGTAAATCCGTAAGAGTATGTACAATTATAATATGTAATAAAAGTAAACCTAATAAAACCGACGTAAACACTACGTGTTAACTCTGAATGGTTTGGTCAGGGACCATTGACTAGACTAGAGTGCAAACAATTATACAATTTGTCGTAGTTAAAAATGGCTCATAACAATTTGCTAGAAGTGGTTCCAGATCAATTGTTTCAATCACACTTCATTGCTGAAATAGATCAAGTGCAAAAGAAACTCCAATATGAGGTTGAAAGAAAGAGGGAAGAACTTAGAGCTATGGTGGGGTATGTATAAGAAATAAAAGCTTTTTTTAGTTTCTGATAAATTTAATAAATGGACTAAACCAGTTCTCTTTACTTAATTTTTTATGAATTTACAGTGAGAGGTATAGAGATTTAATACATGCTGCAGACACTATAGAAGACATGAGATTAACCACTGCTAATACAATAACTCATATAAATGATATGATGGGTATTTGCAAAAACCTACATGATACCCATTTGATTGGTTTCAAAATTCAAGCATGTCCACCTCCTAGCTATAGGTAAGTTTTTTAATAAGTTGCTTTGAGTAGCTTAGTACTACAACAGTAACTACTTAGAGATCCCATGGCTATACATGTTTTATTTACAGGTTAGTTGTAAAAGAGCCTATGCATATAACTGAGCTATGACTAAATAAAAGAATTGCTTATGAATTTTAATTATAATTGCTTATAAATTAGTTATAGTGTATGTGTTTAAAAATTTGCACTTTTTTTGACTTAGAATGATCCATTTTTTAAAACAAGATATTGTATTAATGTAGGTAACTTCTATTCATTTAAGATTGTTAAAAATTATCTCTTCATTTACATTTACAACTTTGATAATGGTATGCACTTTTTAAAACTTACTTTTAATAGTTTTCAGGAGAATGTTAACCCAGTCCACCAGATATCTGTACAAATAAAATTACTAATGGAAATACCAGAAAAAATATGGAAATGCATTAATAATAATAATTTTGTACAAGCTGCTCAACTATTTATTATGGCTCGACATATTAATACTGGTAAGAAAAATTAATTACTTAATTTAACATATAAGAAATATTTGACTTAAATATTTTATGATATGTATAGTGTATACTTTTGATTTGAATTAAATATTTTATGATTTGTATACAAGTAGTTTATACAAAGTTACATAATTATTCAATGAATTTAAAATAAAAAGTACTTATTTATTTATTATGTCAAAAAAAATTATAAGCAATAAATAGAAAGAGAGAGAGTCGTTGTTTCATTTGTTATATTAAAACATATACATAAAATTTGCTTTATATAATTTAATTGTAGTTCTAATTTACACTTTGAAATATGTTCAAGGCTTACAACTTCAAATTGGCAGCAACAATGGTCCAACAATGCAGTCATTACAGCGACTTGCACACCAACAGTGGAATTCCATCGGCAACCTGAGTCAAACCATTATAGATATGTGTGGGCAAAGATTGCAAGATGTTGATATTAGTGTTGAGGTGTGTATGTTGTAAATAACTTATAGACAGTGTAAGATTGTTGTCTTTTTAACCGACTTCAAAAGAAAGAGATTTAGCCTGTTTGTATATAGTGTTGGAATTGGTTAATATGGAAGCATTTCTAATCTAATTTGGGACATACTTATAACCTTTGAAATATATTTTATGACCTATTCTGAGACTAATTATACATATCATATTTCATAATGATAGATTGGGCTGTTTGTGCAGTAATATCAGGCGAGATTTTATAGTATTAGTTGATATGATAAAAAATAAGTCTTATTAATCACAAATAAACAATTTCAGATTGCCTGCTCATGTCTTCTCGGTCTCTACCTGTTAGATTCAAATCCAATGGTAGATTTATTAAATACATTAATTAATTTACATAGTAATAACAGTCTCAAAACAACATTACAATTTGATCTTCATAAGATATTAGAGGGTGATGTCAAAGCTCAAATAAAAAGGAAAATTGTTGACGGAGTGAAGATTGTTATGAAGACTGTGGAACTAATTTATGCCTGTTTTGTTGGTAAGTATAAAAATACTCTGGTCTTGGTCTCAGTGCTCTGTCTGTGTTATATTTCTTTACAAGGTGATCAGCTGTCTGTGTCACACAAATTGATTTTGTGTTCTATGGCCGGTGACCCCATAATGTTTTCACAATATAAATGACTGTTAAAGTCGATTTCTACACAACCATGATTTGATCACACATCATCAAGAGTCTTAGCTGTTTCTAAACAGCTTTGTTAAACATAGTATTTTTATACTACGAATATAGTTTCATTTATAAATATACTTTTTCTATATGCCATAATTAATTTTACTTTTATTTTGTATATCTTTTTATTTATTAAGCCCTAAACATTAAATTTATTTTAATTTATAGTAAGTTTATGGTTGTTTTTTTTATTATTACAGAGAACAACGGAGGCGTAGTTTTAGAAAGGTTGAAAGAATTGTACAGAGCCGACTCTGTGCCTTTATTAAATTTAGTCCAATTCAGTGATATCAATGGATTGAAAATGTTGCCATCTGCGATATCTAACTATAGGTGAGTCAATTGTGTAAGGGCTAGAAATGCTTACTAAAACTTACAGATCATTTTGAACAAAATTGTAAATAATCCTATAGAGCTACAACCCTATATTATACAGTTTATTTGATCGTTTTCTATAAATAAGTTCAGGCGTTACCTTACATACATTGATTGTGGAGAACATATCCTCACTCTGTGTGCCTTCACTGTATGAGCAAGTGTCAAATGCGCTCAGAGAACGACCCACCTCTGGGCTGAGAGATTAAGCCAACAGTGCCAACTATAATTATAAAAAAATTAAGTATAATTAGAACTTAGAACGATGCGAATATTACATGACCACCGATGCTTTTGAATTATTGACCCCCCCCTTTATTAACGCGCCGTAACGTTTTTATGTACCCAATAGTTTACTATTACGTTTTAACGTTTCGTGACCACCCAGTGACTCTTTATACCTAACAAAAGTAAGGTTGTAAGAACAATGTAAGACTGATGTAGTCAATGTCGAGGTATCCTACCTGTGTCTTACTTCAATAAAAAATGGGTATATAAAAATATATTATTTATTTCAAGCGATACACTGTAGTACACTGGATGGTTCCTAGACTGGCGAACATGAACTAAACATGAATAAAATTTTATAGGTTAACAGTAAAATCGATAAAGGCACTTACGAGCGACGAAATAACCGAAAGCGTACAAAAATGGAGTACCTCGTTACAAAGTTATATTAATGAACATGTGACAACACTTTTACAAAATATTACACGTGTCAAAGTATTGCATGAGATTCGAGAGGAAGCTTTTAAAATTGGTAAGTGGTTTTGGAGGGTCTTATAATTACTACTCCTGGCTTTGCACATATATTTTTATATTGGGAATAAATTTAGCTCTTTATTCAGGATTCTAATGGTGAAAGAATTATCGTTCCAGAGTCCTACTTCGAATAGCGACAGCAAAACTAATCCCGACAATAGATATATTATTTATTGATATATCTAATATATAAAACTCTCGTGTCGCGGTGTTTGTGTGGTTAAACTCCTCCGAAACGGCTTGACCGATTCTCATGAAATTTTGTATGCATATTGGGTATAACTGAGAAACGGACAACATCTATTTTTCATCCCCCTAAATTTTAAGGGTAGTCCACCCCAAATATTTTTTTTTAAATTAAATTGCTTTAAAAAATACATACAACATCTAATTTTCACCCCTCTACGATCAACCCCTATTTTTTATTATAAATGATAAACATGGCAAAACGACGTTTGCCGGATCAGCTAGTATATATTAGGTCCTTACATATGAAATTGGCGTTTTGTATGGGATTAACAAAAAGTCGAATATTTTTAAATATAATATATTTAATTAATCAAAGTATGAACCATTGTTTTCTATGCACTTTAGCCATGTCATAGGTAGTCCATTGATCCCTTTACTAAACAAACCAGTCGGACGGGAATCAATAAAATCTGTGAAGGCGATTTGGACTGCCCCATCAGAGTTAAATTTTTTCCCTTGCAAGAAGTTGTCCAAATTTCGAAAAAAATGGTAATCTGTTGGAGCAAGGTCCGGGGAGTACGGAGGATGTCTTAGACATTCCAATTGAAGCTCTTCTAATTTGGTAGCCGTCTGTTGTGCAGTGTGTGGTCTAGCGTTGTCGTGAAGTAGCAGTGGCGTGGAGCGATTGACCAGCCTAGGTTGTTTAGCCGCTAGCTTTTCCATCATGGTTTGCAATTGCTGACAATAGACATCAGCCGTAATAGTCTGGCCAGATTTGAGAAAACTGCAATGAACAATACCGGCACTAGTCCACCAAACGCTTACAAGTAACTTTTTTGGGGTTAATTTTCGCTTGGGGCAGGATTTGGCTGGCTGGCCAGGATCCAACCATTGCGCTGAGCGCTTCCGATTATCGTAAAGAATTCATTTTTCATCACAGGTAATGATTCGGTTTAAAATACCTTCATTATTGTGCCGGTTCAGTAATGTAACGCAGCAGTCGACGCGCGTTTGCCGGTTTGCTTCAGTCAATTCGTGAGGTACCCATCTTTCAAGCTTTTTAATCTTCCCAATTTGCTTCAAGTGAATTAAAACAGTTTTATCACTAACACCGCAGCCTGCAGCTAACTCGGACGTGGTTTGCGATGGATCCGCTTCCACAATAGCCTTCAATACTCATTATAAACTTGGGTCTCAGGCCGTCCACGGGGCTTGTTCTGCAGCTCGAAATTTCCAGAACGAAAACGTTGGAACCAAAAACGAACTGTGTTTTCTTTTGCAACATGACCGCTATACACATCATTCACCCTTCGAGTCGTTTCCGCAGCACTAGTGCCACGGCGGAACTCGTACTCGTAAATAATGCGATACTTTAAGTTTTCCATTTTGTAAAATGAGTGACGCAAACTGAAAAAAACAGAAGAAAAAAACGAATGAATGACGGTCATCGAAGCACAAATACATGAGTAAATAGCTGTACAAATTTGAATTTGGAATTCCTTACCAAAGAGGAGAACATCGTGATTAAAGTGGCCAGTACGAAATACGCCAATTTCATATGTAAGGACCTAATATATATATTTGACTATACAGAGAAAGCAAGGGCCCTGGTGTTTTTCAATGTATTTAACAATAGAAATATTTCCTCTTTACAAAGATTTATGTACATTTGCATTAAAAGTACGTAATAATCTTACGTTATTTCCGTCCCATCATTTTCATTATAACATTGGCGTTGCTGTCAGTTGCTATTGTCATTATGTCAGAGAGCTTATTTAATAACGTCAAATTCATATCGGTTAAAACTTGTTAATAATAGATTATTTGATTATCTTGCTAGATGCCAATATTGCTAGATCTGCCTTGCGATTCTGTAACTCACTTTTCGAACTCACACAGCGGTTTTCGCAGCGGCGATCGCGCTCAAATCAGTCGTGCAGCAGTCTGTAAATTAATGACTATTCAATAGTGGATAGTCATAGTAATTGCTTAAAACAAAATTTTATGTAGTTTTAACATATACGTTTTTAATATACTATACTGCAACGATAGCATCATTTATATAGCCGTTTGCATTGACCATACTGGAACTTGAGTGACATTATTGACGGAATCAAAAATATATTAACGAAAAACACATTATTCAATTAAAAATCAAGCTATGATTAAATTAAAGGCTTTGGGCTAGGAAATATGTTAGACTCTATTAGGGCGACGATTCGTTAGAAAGTTTATAAATACAAATAAGAAAGAACAGGATAGAAATATGAATAGAAACCATCAACAATATTTTACAATATCTATTTGTTATTTATTATTGCACATGTTATTTTAGCACAGAATAATTCAACATAACATAATTTAAAAAAAATTAATCGTTTATATATTTCTAGAAACACCTCAAAACTGGAATATGATTTGTGAAAAGTTAAAGATACCAACCGTTCATATTTGGGTGAGCCATTTCCAGCCTCTTCTTACTGCGAGAGTCAAGTTGATTGTTGACGCACGTTGGCAGAAGATATATGACGCATTTAAGACGCAATTGCTTATTGATTTAACTAAGGTATTTACGTGTTATTTACTGTAAAGATAAATAAAATGTATAGATATTTTTGACACTGACAAATTTTCCCTATTAAATATTTTGATATTAGAAATAGATTTTAAAATATAATTAATTCAAAATACATATATACTAGTTCATAAGTTTTTATCTATTTAATTTTTTTTACACTTGAGGGTAGTTTACTTATATTTCCTTCACCTGTATTGTACCCTCCTTAAAAAAATTAACAAAACATTACCTACCTTCATAAGGTAATATTTTGTTGAGCAATGTATTATCATTTTTAATATTTTGGTAGAGCATTGATACCAAATATTTTATTAAAACAAAGGGAACTTTTGGTAGAAAAATACCAAGTAATGGGTGAAATTCCTGGTGAAACAACTGTTTTCAGGAATATTAAAAATAAATGCAAATTTTATTGCCCTACAAGCTAACTTATTAGATACCCGAGTAATTTGTTTAATGTTGTCGAGTACCCCTATAAAAATGGTCGAGCACTAAGAGATAAGACAGAGAAATTAACATACAAAACAACATGTAATATACAAATCAATTACTTGTCGAATACAATACCTCCTCCTTTACTTTTTAAGTTGGTTATGAAATTTATATTTACAAAAAGTAACAGTATACTAGGATATTATTAGTGGTACAAATATAAAATTTATATTTTTAGGTATCATCAGAGAGCGAAATAGAAAAGGAGTCAAATATAAACTGGTTCATATGGAAGGACCTCATTGGAGACACCATCATTGAATCTAGGAGCGAAGTGGTTTCGGTTATGAATTCACTTATGAAAGGTAAACGCAAATTTCAAAGGTTTTTTGAGGGTACTTACTGACTTTGGTCAAGTTTCAGCTGTCAAGTTTAGGAAGTTTGACGTATGTAGTAATTAGAGCTTGGGCCATATTCCTCGACATTGACAATACAGCGTCTTGTAGTACTGTCAAATATGTCAACCGTCAACCTTCGTTTGACAGTTCTAACTAGAAGTTTGACGTTCTAGAATACAGTAAATTTAGGGAAAAAGAGTTTTTTCTCTTGTAAAAAAGAAAATGTTTAAAAAAAACTAATACTGTTTAATGGTATTTTATCGAAAATTACAGGAATGTCCCGCCAAGACCGTGGCTTTACACCAAATATGGAGAAGTTATGCAAAGGCCTTGAAGATGAATTGCAGAAACTGTTAGACGACTTAAAAGATTACTTGTATTTGGAGAGGAAAATAGATAGACCGATATCATTATATGATGAGGAAGAGAGATGGGAACAGATGTATACAGACACAAGTGATATTGAATTGTATTTGTGTGATGCGGCTGATAAGTATGTTGAAAGGTGAGGTTTTTCAAATTATTTATTATTATTTAAATGTTATACGATGCAACGAATTAATTTTCTTACAAAAAAGGAAAGGACAGAGAGTAAAGACAAATGTAGAATACATCGATTTAAAATTATTCATTTAAACATTTTAAAAATGACAACTTAGTGACTATGTCACGTAATCTGTCATTTGTCACTTGACAACTTACTTAAGTAATTTTTGGTTGTTTACAACCAAGATACAGTACCGGAAATATACCTATATGTATCCTCGGGCTTATCGAAGAAAAAAATATGAAACCTGAAACCCTTGTATGAGGAATGTGTTTCTATATGTCAAGTAAAGCATGACGTAATGAGTGCAGTTCCTTACAATTTCCTTGTACAAATCTTCAAATGAGTTTCTTGCCAGTTCTTGTCGCTATGACCTTGATTTAGGAAATGTAGGTTAATTTTTGAATATGACTTTCTTGAGAACAATATAAAGAAATACTTAAAGTGTGATAGTGTGCTTCTTTTATGCTTATGTAGAACAGATGATATATATATTTTTTATATAATAGAGGAGCAAACTACGCCCAAAAAGGGCAGTGATCGCAGCCCATGGGCATCCATTTTTAGGGTGTGCGTTGCCGGCCTTTATGGGAGGAGTACACTCTAACTTTGGAGTGTTGTATCTCTCAGGGTAGACCACCGGAAGTCGATTCCAGACCAAATCCAGGACTAGAGAAGGGACAAGTCAAAAGTTTCCATAACCGATGGGAATGCATGGTGAATGTCATGAAAGTTTTCAAGGCATTTTTCCTCCCTCAAAATCCGACAACGCACCCACTAAAAATAGGTGTCTATGGGCTGCAATGACTGCCCTTTTTCGACGTCCCGCAAGCTCGATTGTCCCCCTATTATATAAAAAAAAGTGGGTGAAGATGTGTGTCAGGAGCGTAGCAAAGGAAGTAGTCTCTGCCCTACCCCGTCGGGAAGATATAAAAAAATATTTTTTTTAGTATTCTAGCATACATCAAAGCATGTTTTGAAGAGCCAACACTTCAATCCACTGAATTACAAAGAAAAACAACTGCAATATACACAGCACGATTTATACAAGCGATTCCCATACTTATTCCCAACGTACGAAGGTGCTATATTCCCGAGAACAGTTTGATAGTGGACGAGACACTTAGCAAACGTTGGGCCAGATTGGGTGATGTTTTGAAGGAAAATTGTTTGCACTGTTGGGGAAAATGGTTGGATATAGTAATGGAAAAAGTGAAGGATTTAACCAATGGTCTCCCTCAAGGTTTTACTATGCAGGAGAATATCGATTATCTGATGATGGTAAGGTGTTTTTGTCTCCTCCCAAAATTAGAGAAATATCTGTTACCCTACGTCTTCATAGAAGATGGGGCTGTTGGGTTTTAGTGGGTATTTCTTCTCACGGACCCCTACACTCCCCACTTCAAATATAATTGGTTCTTCAACAAAAAAAAGTTGACAATTAACACTTGTATACCTTTTTTTAGAACAGGGTTTGCAGCAGGAGGCTAACCTGATGATAAGTAACCGCCGCCCATGGACACTCTCATTGCCAGAGGGCTCGCGCGTGCGTTGCCGGCCTTTTTAACGATGCCTTAAAGACAGAAATCGATGCATCTGCCAGGCAAATAATGTCACATACTCGCCTATTAAAAAATGTGGAATAGAATGACATCATGCCTAGAGCTGGAGTTGTAGTGCTACTGATTGAAGTTTCTTTTGATAATGAAGGGACTAATAGCAACAACAAAATTGAGTTCGTGATTTTTTTCATTTTTATTTGTGACGTAATTATTAATCTTCAATTTAATTAAATTATGCCTCTTAAGCGCACACCTCCCAGCACCCCCACTCCCGAAGACTTAAAGGAAGCTAGGTTGAACGCGCCGAAAGCTTCTTTTCGGGCTCCGCGCCAGATTTATCTAATGAGGAGCGAAGCAATGTAACTATGAGGCGCAAGCAGGATGAGTCCTATATTAAAAAATTCATAACCGAAATTAAGGATATGCTTGCTAAAGCAAACTCTCAAAATGAAAGTAAATTCACCTCCTTGCAATCCTCCATGAGAGAAATCTTGACACAAAATACAGAAATAAAAGACTCCATTGCTTTTGTCTCTAAGCAGTACGAAGATATGAAAGCTAAATACGAGAAATTGGAAAAACAGAGGAATGAAGATCGTCTGTATATTGATCAGCTTGAAAAGAAAATCGAGTCGCTGGAACGAACGTCTGCCTCAACTAAACTTGAACTAAGAAATATTCCTAAGATTACCGGTGAAAATAAGGATAGTTTATGTAACATTGCTTCAAAAGCTGCAGATGTTATTGATTTTCCCATACAGAAACAGGATATTAAGGATATTTATCGTACAAAAAGTAAAACTGGACATGGAGCAATTATTGTGGAATTGGGCAGCGTTATATTGAAAGATGGTATTATTGAAAAGGCACGCAAATTTAACAAAATGAATTCTGCTAACAGATTGAACACGGCACACTTAAGTTTGGAAGGACCAGCAAAGCCATTTTTTATTTCAGAATGTCTATCACCCTGCGGAAAACGATTAAATTATCTGGCTCGTGCATTTGCTCAGGAAAATGGATATAAATTCTGCTGGACCTCATTTGGAAGAACCTACCTGAGACAAGATGAAGGTAAACGGCATATTAGAATTGATAGTGAGGGTGATTTAAATAAACTTCGTCTAAAACAATGACTTTTTGAGGCCCCCAGGAAACTCCGCCGGCCTACGATAACTTTCCTGTTTGTGAAAATCCGGCACTTAATTATTGTTTTTATAGATATTATTTTATTTTTTTATATATTATATTATTGTTTTTCTTTATATACATACTTATACTCTGTTCATTGTATTGTATTTTACATAACTAAAAAATTATACATTCTTAGTCTAGTGATCATGTTGAAATCGAGATCTTATCTTTGTAAAAATGTTAGCATTTCTCAGACACGAGTAGCTGCGACAAAAAGCTTAATATTTTACAAATGGCTAGATTTATTGATAATATAAATAATGATATTGATAATATAACAGTGGCAACTGCCTACAGTTGTGATATAAAAAAATTGTAATGATTTAGTAAAAAAATCAGGAAACTCCCTAAAAATTATAACACAAAATATCCGTAGCGTTTACAAAAATATTGATGCATTCTTGGCCCATATAGCTCGTCTGTACTTTGATCCAGATATAATAATTTTAACTGAATGCTGGTTAAACGACAATAAACCCATACCCAGTCTCAAGGATTATAATTCTTATTTCACAAAAAAAATGCTTAAATCAAAATGACGGTATTATAATTTATGCTAAACAAAATATAAATTGCGAAATTGAAGAACCTAATCCTAAAGATGCTAACTTTCTGCTAGCTAAAATAGTACCAGATATTGTACTTTTAGCTATTTATAGATCACCATCCTTTTACTACACTGAGCGCTTTTTGAATGCTTTGAATGATATTGTTAAATCTATATCATCTAAGAATATATTTTTAATAGGTGATATAAATATCGATATAAAACCTGGAAACGGTGACAGAAACAGTAACTCTTACTTAAATTTAACCAGCGAATTGGGTTTTCTGCCAGGCCACACATATCCAACACGATTAAGCAATTGTCTCGATCATGTAATGGTTAAAACTGTTTTACAAACTAGTGTTATAGTGATAAATTCCACCGTAACTGATCACGACTCTATTCTAATAAATCTATCCCTTAACAGTAAACGGACTAATACTCAGTGCCCTTCTATTGTTGAAAGAGTAAATTTTAGTGAAGCTATAAAATATGTTGAATTGGCTGATTTTACTTTTTATGACTAACAAGCAAGACGCCGAGTCTGCTGCGACTCGATTTGTTGAAATTCTGTCATCTGCTATTAAAGCTAACACTGAAAAAGTCCGTGTACCCAGGCGCAAAAAAATCTCTTAAGCCCTGGATGACTCCGGGCCTACTTCGCTGTATCCGTCACCGGGATAAACTGCATCTTAATTTAAAAGGGACCCCCAAAATGAAATTCTTAAAATAACCTATAAAGGTACAGGAATTTTTGTTGCTCATTACTTAGAAAATTGAAGCGCGAACACGATAAATTCTTATTAAAAAGTGCAAAATCAAATAAAGAAACCTGGGCTGCAATAAAATATGTCACCGATAGTTCAAGTAAAAAATCTTCTGCCGATGAGTTAATTAGGAATTGTAACGCATTGGATGCGGTTGAGGACATAAATAGTTATTTTTCTAATGTTGGTAGAGAGCTAGCTGAAAAACTTACAGGGTGTAAGTATAACTACAAATGTACAAGATCTAATTGCTTGACTAACTCCTTCGTACTAATGCCACCAGATGAGGCTGAGGTGGAATCTCTCATCTTAAGCGCAAAAAATGATTGTGCCACTGGTTGGGACTCTATACCAGCTCGATTTCTAAAAATGGTAAGACATGTCATTGTATCGCCGCTTACTATCTTGTTTCAAACATGTGTGAGGGAAGGCTGCTTTCCAAAAGTCTTTAAAAGGTCTCTCATTACTCCTGTTCACAAGGGTGGGGCACGGGATTGTGTTGCAAACTACAGACCGATTTCTGTGCTTACAGCACTATCAAAAATCCTAGAAAAGATGCTTAACGTGAGGTTAATACAGTTTTTAAATCGGTACAATATTCTGTCCAGCTCACAATTTGGTTTCAGAATGGGTATGTCAACAGAAGACGCTGTGGGTAGCTTGGTTGAGTTTGTCACAGAAAAACTTGACAGGAAAAAAAGTGCCTTGGTGTCTTCCTCGATCTTGCCAAGGCATTTGATACCGTCTCAATTCCTATACTTGTGGACAAATTGGAGCGAATTGGAATAAGAGACTCAGCCCTGCTTATTTTTAAAGATTTCCTTAGTGGTCGGGTGCAAAGGGTTAAGATTAATAATTATATTAGTTCCGACGCAAATGTAACTTTTGGAGTTCCGCAGGGCAGTATTCTTGGTCCAAGTCTTTTTCTTATTTACATAAACGACCTATGTAATTTGTCCCTAACTAGTTGTAGGTTGTTTACCTATGCCGATGATACGGCTATAGTTTTTTATGGGGACACCTGGACCGAGATACAAAATATTGCCGAAAGCGGACTGCAGAAGGTGGCTAGATGGCTCAGGGAAAATTTACTTACTTTAAATATTTCTAAAACTTCGTATATTCAGTTCCAAACTATTAATTCCCATATGACTGATATTAATCTTAAAATACACATATGTGTCTCTGAGCGAAATTGTACTTGCATTAATATAACAAAATCCAATACCATAAAATACCTCGGTATCGAATTAGATAATAAATTGAGTTGGCTACCTCACATTGAGATTATAACGGCACGCACGCGAAAACTAATCTGGACATTCAAAAAATTACGTTATGCCGCGGAATTTGAACTACTCCGTTCTGTTTACTTTGCCTTAGTAAAATCGGTTATTGGATACTGCGTGAGCGTGTGGGGTGGAGCGTGCAAGTCACATCTAATTCAGCTTGAAAGAGCCCACAGATCTTTACTAAAAGTAATGACTTTCAAACCCTTCAGATTTTCAACCACACTTTTATATAAACAGTGTGAGCTCCTCAGTGTTAGACAGTTATTCGTCTTTAATATAATAGCCAAACAACATGTCCATACCCCTTATAACCCAGAGGTTTGCAGTAACAAACGCTGTATACCAAATGTACTCCCCACAGCAAAATTCCGTACTACCTTCGCAAGGCGACAACGAGCATATCTCTCAGTCTTTCTATATAATAAAATAAACAAAAAATTAAATTTCTACCCTCTTTCACTACATGACTGCAAATCAATTGTTAAGACTTGGCTTTTGTCCTTAAATTATGAGGAAACAGAAGATCTATTTAACTAACATGCTACAATAATGTTTTAGTTATTTTGATTCATTAATTATGTGTATAATTTATATATTTATACTAGTGTTACATATACCCATATGTAAAATGTATAATTATGTATATTTATGTATTATGTATATTTATGTATTTTAGTATTTTATGTGTATGTACCTATTTTATTACCTATTATATTCATTGTAATTTATACTGAAACATTTTTTTTTTTTTTTCAATATATGTTATTTTTGTTTAAGTATATTATGTGTAACAGGATAATTAGATGTAATATCTGGAATTTACAAATGTCTATAAAAGTATTGTCTTGTAAAATTTTGAATAAGCTCTCTTGACACTTGTTACGAATTATATTGGGAGAGCCACCCACTGACTCCTGAGATACAGGCACTAAAAGCCTAGTTTAGGTGTCAGAGTCTTCATAGGATTTCTGTAATTACAAATATGTCAATAAAGATTATTATTATTATTATTATTAATCTTCAATTTAATTAAATTATAATACTTAAATAATCGGTTGAAATCAAGTACGATAGACTATTTAATATGAATAACCCTATAATAGTTAAGCGTAAATTCATCCCGATAAAAATAACGATTTCTACTAGATATTAAACCTAAAAAATCCAGTTAATATTTTTTATATGGCAACACTAATTTTCAGCAATGGGACGTAATAAAAATAGAAGAAAAAGATGATGAGGGTACATCCATAGAATCTACAATAAAAGTACCAGCCGGGCCTTCTCTAAAGCTTCAAGAATATTTATACTCGATAAGCAGACTCCTAGATGACGTCATACCTCACACGCTTCCCGTGGAAATTCACACGTCCTTCATAGACAGTATTACGTCCATCTCTTTCGCGCACTACAATGCGGTTATAAGAGAGAAAGAGACGGATATAAATCAGAGGTGTGCCCTTCAACTGTTGATGGATGTGCGGCATTTGACCTTACTATTGGTTCCTCGGGAGAATAAGAAATATATGGAGCTTTCGCAGGAGATTTGTGAATTTTTGAGACAGAAAATCGATCCGTTTGATTATGATGTCTTCTATCCATACATACAAATGAACTTGAAGCGGTCCGTGCAGAGGGTGCAGGTAGGTTAACTATATAATAATCTAAAAATAACACAAGCAAAGTATATGTGTTTTTTCGCTAAAAAGATTTAATTTCCAAAAGTTATATTAAAATAACTCAACGTTACCACTTGTTTTAAACGCCAGTTAAACGGTTACTTAATTCTGCGTTATTGTAAATCAATGAACGTGTTTTAATTCGGTGAAAATTGCCATTAATATGCCTAATGTAAATAAAAGACTAACATATTGCCACAAAATGTTTTTACTTTATTTTTTAATTATTAGATTTTTAAATAAATTTGTTGCTGACTACTTATTAACGTCTGCAGACCCTACTCGGCAGTCTGATCCTTCACCACGGTCAGCTGACAGGAATTATCGGTACTAAACCTGTATCATCTGGTGGTACGGGTGATAAGGCTCCGAACATACTTGCCTCCATTGACACACATTGGTTCTCAATACTACCCGTGGCCACGCCAGCCACGCCTAACAAGAAACAGGACAAACCGGTTAGTTAATACATATTTGTATTAATAATTAAGTTGTATATATACAGAATTAAGAAAAAGTTTTAACTTTTCGGGCCTTTAGGCCCGATCTTAAAAAAAATATATCTGAGTCTTGGCATAAGTGTCAAAAGCTCAATACATATATCAAAATCTTTTCTTGCTCCAGTATTTGAACGCAAGAGAGGAGGTCTTCTGGAGATTGAGAAACATTAAACTACAAATTTTGGAATACAGTTCAAACTGATAAAATCCTTTTTTGTATCTTTGTTACCATGGTAACAGATAAACTTCTTTTTTGAAATCTTTGTTGACATGGTAACTGATAAACTCCATTTTTAAATCTTTGTTGCCATGGTAACTGATAAACTTCTTTTTTTAAATCTGTGTTGCCATGGTAACTGATATACTCCATTTTTTTAATCTTTGTTGCCATGGTAACTGATAAACTCCTTTTTTAAATCTTTGTTACAATGGTAACTGATAAACTCTATTTTTAAATCTTTGTCTATTTTTAATCCATGATAACGATTTTTCACTATAGAAAATTAATTCTCTATATTTCTGTTTCTTCTCTTAAGTGCGAATTAATATTTTTCTTTCTATAAACAGGATTACGTCACTCCTGATTAATTTTGGTATGATGAGTGTGTGATTAACTGTCATTATTATTTAAGATATTATTTAAATGTCTCTGGACCACAATAGTCTTTTTTTTGAGGCTTTAGAACGGAAAATAAAATTATCGCGGTGGATGGATATCAAGTAAAAGCTACTGAATGGATTTAAATGACAATCATGTAGCTCATACATACATAGTAATAATAATAATAATTAATAAAAAAATTATAAATATAAATTAAAACAAATTTAAAAAGTTTAGTCAATGTGGTACCTTTAATACTGACAGCATTTCCTCACTGTATTGTGATACTTATAATAACAGATGCATGCTATTTATAAAGATAATTTCACGAATATAATAGTAGAAATGATTCTTTTAAATAGTTACGAAATTATATTTATCTTTATGGGTAAGTGAATTATAAATAAGAGAGATCAAAATAAAATAGGCATTTTGAAGTACTCTTGCACAGATGAAGTCGCGTTCAGCGATTTCTAAAGCAGAAATATTCGAATTCGAAACAAATTCGTGTGCTTGCTCAACGTGAGCGCTTTTCTATATAAAAATCCATCGATTTTACGTACTTTTCGTGCCTCTAAAATACTCGTTAGTTTTATGCTTGTGTTGTTCTTAATAATTTTGCATGGTGTGTCCGAAAATATCTCCGCATAAATGAAATTGATATTCAACTACATTTTAGTGTACGAACAAATATTTTCGTTTCACAGTCGAAAAAGAAACTACAGTCGGCTAGCCCGAATAAATCTCGCTCGGAGCTGTCCGACTTGATGACCAGCTCGTTACCAATTAATTTTGCGAACGCGCGATCTGGTGCTGCGTCCTTCTTCAATTCCATGACTTCTGACTGGTTCAGCGGCTGAGGCGAAATTCCACATTTCTTTTTAAATGTACCAGGGTCGCAGAAATGTATTCGATGCCAATAAATGTATTTAAAGCAAAGGTGTAGGTAATGAATCCTTTTATCAATAAATAATGAAATCTGTCAATTATATATTAAATATTTTTTGTCTTTTATTTACCTCCAATTATTTTATGTGAGTGTAGAATTCAAAATGCAATTACTAATAAAATATATATTTACATGAAGTTTACTTAAACCTAAGCTGAATTTTCTTTCTTTTCTTCGGCTTTTCTACTCAGTCTTACATTGTCATAACCATCTGCGTATCCGCCGAAGTAATTGCCACTATTTGTTGCATAGAGTCTGTCATACCCAGTTTTATATGCGGCTTGGTACCCGGCCTGATTGAAGTTCTGGTATCCTACGCCGCTTTGGTACCCGGGTCTGTTGTATTCGTATCCAGGTCGGCTTGGCCGGTATCCTGTGAAAAATAATCTTAATATATATAAATTACGTATCACGTTGTTCTCCTACCGTTTCCCTTGAATAGTTCACTACTATGTAATATAACAAAAACCTAAGCCACAGCAACGCTTGGCCGGTCTGCTAGTCTTTATATATATAATTCTTCTGTGAGTGTGTATGTCACTGAACTTCTCTCAAACGACTGGACCGATTTTGATGAAATTTTTTGTGTGTGTTCAAGGGGATCTGGGAATGGTTTAGATTCACAAATCAGCCCGGCAGATGGCACTGCAGTCGGTACTTTCATACTTTGCTTAATATCCTAATCGCTTTAAATATCATGCTGGACAACGTCTGTGGGGTCCACTAGTAATTATATAAAACTTGATAACGGATCAGTCGTGTATTCAAATCACGGCGTTGCACCAAAGGAATTTTCTTACTAAGTCTAAGTCACCGGCATGTCTCAATACTTATAAAATTATCAAAGAAATGGATGTAATCTGCGACCCCTCATGGGGTGTATTACTATTATATTTATTATATCCAGTGCCACTGGATTATTATAACTTAATAAAACCGAATCGTACGATGTGTTCAGTCGTGTTCATAGAACGGGTGAAACGCAGACGTGTACCATAACACGAAATCAAAAACCGAAAGTTAACTATGTTACATATATGTGTATATCAATGAATTATCTATTGATAATTCATTCATTTTTGTACCGCTTTTTTAATATATATAGCTACTGGAATTTATATACAAAAATACATAATTTCACCAATGCCCGTATATACTTCATATTCGCCTTTAAAATACATTATGTATCATTGTATGTCCGCGAAGATAGAACTGCATATATTAAATTGATTCCTATTTATGTTTTATTCATTCTTGAGTCACATAATACATTTAATCTGAATATGTGTTTTCCCACGAATTGGCACGTTCGAATGAACTCGCGAGAAAAAAAACGGAAGATAAATCCGTCATCCGCCGAACACATCTTATAACAGTATCATTCCTAATGATAAAATGAGCCCAGGTTTTGTTTCGTCCCATAATTGGTACAATAACGTCATAATCGTTTCTATAAACTTTTATTGGAGCGATATATTATCGTAAGATGACCAGTATCCGAGTTCCTTTGTCATTTTGATTTTTCGTAATTATCATAAGAATATTTGCTTACACGTCTCGTAAATTACGATTGTCCCTATAATAATCACTATTATGTTGTTATACTATTGTTATTATGTATGATTGAAACTTCCTGCTATTATAAGGTTTCCCCAACATTTATACGAATTTTCCACCTATAGACACTTTAAAGTACCTGCTGGCACGTGCGCTGTTGTCAAGGATTGGTTAGTATCGCGTCACAACACTAGATTGGTATCTACTAGTTATATCCTTAATTCTGTGATTAATGCACCTGACATTTAACTTCGTGTCTTACATAGCGAAATAATATTTTCAGATTGGCCTAGAAAGCTGATCCACAACTAAATCGTGATCAGGCACGGAAACATTTCCCTCCCTATTAAGGGCCTTAACCATATCTTAGAACATTTCACGCTAATATAGGTTCTTAGTTATACTGTGCCTTGTATATGAATCTCTTATTTATTCTACCAATTATTAAACAACCCGTTGTAATTAACTTCAATAGCATGGAAATATATTAAAGTTCCTTTGTGTTTTTTTTTTTATTTTTTTTATTATTTATTTATTACAGAAATACATACATTATCCTTACAGACTATGCCAATAGGTTTTATAATGTTAGTGTTAAATCAAATAAACCTACCTCCGGTAATTCCAGTGTTGTAACCTGGGTATCCATTATAACCTGTGTTATATCCATTGTTGTATCCATTGTAGCCGTAACCGTTATAACCGGTGTTGTAACCGTTATAGCCAGTGTTGTATCCTCCATTTCCGGGGTTGTAACCTGTTATGTTAAATGTAATATACATTAGAATTTTGCGAATAAAAGAATATGTAGTTCTTTTATAATCTAAGACTGAATGATTTGATTAAACAAAATGTTTTTGAAGTGAAACTTCTTTATCGACGTATGGCAGAAATTTTGTAGCAAATCGTCACATTTTTCGGTTACGCGCCATGTTGCTTTTTGAAGATAAACTCCTTTATCGGCGTTGGAAAAAAAATTACCCTCACATTTTTCGGTTACGCGCCATCTTTTTCTTGTCCCTACCACGGTTGATCCGAAGAGATTCGAAGCCATTAATAACAAAAATATATAATAACGATAACAATGATAGTAATAATTCTATTACAATTAATGAAATTCTGTAATAATCTTAGTAGTAATAAGGTAAAATTAAATAATTGTATTTGTATTCATGTCTATGATAATAAAAGCCTTTTGTCAAACTTTATCTAATTTAACTTTATTACCAATTTCTGTAAAGTTGCACATAGTAGATCATTTTTCGAAAAATAAGGTCATGAAGAAGTTTCATTTCTTACGTGTGTGGTCTACACGCACACATTTTTTTGTATGTCTTAGGTTAAGAATAATGAACCAAATCTGATCCCTTAAATATACCTAACAAATATTTAACAATATCATTCGTCATTAGAAACTATATAAAATGCAGGAAGATGAAGAAGTCATTTAACTGAACACAAAAATACCACTTAAAAACGGTAATTTAATTTTCCTGGGTCAAGAAGTTCAAGTTTTTTATAACAAGTTGGTCCTCAAACTATTCGTGCCAATAATTCTATCTGGCAAGTAGGCAACAGTCGGTGAGCAAAAATACTTAATGCATGAATAAATTGCATATTTTAAGGCGCCTCGTAAATAAATTTCAAGGACACAAATTGAAAACAATAGGTCTATTGCACTCGTCATTATATTAAGCGTCTGAACGCGATGGGAATAATTTATCAATATATCAACAAAGGAATCAATAAGGAAACGGTGTTAACGTGAGAAAAAATAGTGTAATTTTTTGTTTTATGACGATATCTAAGAACAATAAATTTAAAGTTAAATATTTCGCAATAGCTGTACTCAAAATCAAGTTCAAAGTTAAATATCATTCGTTACCATATTATTCTTAATTAAATTAGTTAACTAGTTGATAAAATGTAACTGTGTTGCTATATTAAATTTATCATAAGATTTTATTATCATATATGTAATTAAAAGTTTGACACTATGACTATTAAACATGCAACAATTTTAGGTCGTCATACAGATCTTGGTCCAAATAAGCTTTATTCCATCAAAAGGATGTTAGAAAACTAATCATTATATACGTAATTAATAATAAATTTTGGCGGACAATTGAAAATATCCTCCCATTTATTATATTTATTTAAATTATAATTAACAGAGACAAAAATTGTCACATAAAACATTTTACATCTATAATGTTTAAACATAATTTATGGTTCAAATAACTAATAAACCACTCTCGTACAGAAAATAAAAAACGGGACTAAATTTCTTTTTACTAATTCAAGAAATGTAACGCTTAAAATAAAACATCGTTTTAAGCGTTACACTCGTGTGTTTATCCAGCGCCGGATTTATTGAAGGGCAACCGGGGCAGCAGCCCCGGGGCCCCCAAAATATACTTTGGAAAAATAAATTTTTAAATTCCGACTATTAAAGAACATTTCTTCAATATTTTTTTCGCTGTTTTACCTTTGTACAAACATGATGATATTGTTCTTAAATATTAACAGAAATCATTGATCTGTATTTAATTTTTTATATGATTGTTAAATACTAAAAGAATCTACTTGGTTTCCCAATAAATTATTGATTGAAAGACTATATACTATAAAATATTGTTCATTTTATATGAAAAATAATTTGTGGCCAGAAGGCCTCTACTCCTTTGTTGCCCAAGGCCTCCAGACCTCTAAATGCGGCCATGTTAATAACCAAGGTTGGATGGTGCTAACGTCATTACAAAGGCATAATAGGTTCAGTTAACGAAAGGAAATGATTTTGTACATTTTGAGTTCCTTGTATGAATTCTATTATAAGTTTTGGGAAGTAAATTATTCACTATTTTTACGTACATTTAATATGTTATGATCGCAATATAGGTAGGTAACATAAGAGAAAGATTAAAAATTGTCTTAATATGGCTAACTCCAGAAGTACCTATATTTTTTATACGTTAAATTTGACTAGAAAACTCAATCTAAAATTAATTTTCGTTAAAAAATTATTATAATTCTGTAAAAACCACATTTAGTAGCCGTTATTTAACTAATAATGTCATCAAATACATCATCAAAAGAGGAGGCCTTTACCCGTAGAGGGGTCCATAATGATTTATAAAAAAATTATTTTGATTTTGATGCTTTTTATTTAGATTCTTTTAATTTATCATTAAAAATTCATATACATTGAAATTATTAATTACGATTGGAATTTAAATTTAAGGATTATTACTAGTAATATTTTATTTTGTTTGATGCATGCACATAGTATATAATAATTACTCATATGATATGATTGTTAATTAAATTATTCATTAAGAAAATAAAGAGGCTATAATAATAATAATGTCATCAAATACGTCCCATAATTATCTAAGTATCTTACCTCCTACTCCCGAATAGCCGCCTTGATATCCGGATCCCGAGTATGCTGAACCCGAGTAACCCGGGTATGAAGAGCCCGAATTACCATTATAGCCTCCATAGTTCCCATAACCGGGTTTCAACAAGCCATAGCCGCCTGTGTTCCGTGTGCCAAAACTACCGGCCTCGCTCAAACGCTGACCCCACGTCACGGTCAATAAGCATAACAATAAGATGAACCTCTGGGAACAAAAAACTTAATAATGCATTATCTATGTTAATTTGCTCGTTTCCTAAAAATATTTAATTGCAATTTAATTCTGATGCGTAAAAAACAATGCGTAATTCAGATCCGCATAAAGAACTTTGCGTGATATTTCTTTAACAACAAACACGTAAAAAGTATTTTTGAATTAAGAATTAAATGTACTTACCGCGTACATTTTTGTTCCAATTTTAAATAAACACTTTGCAACGTCCAGTCGAGAAGCTGAACTCAAATTGTTGCGTTGTCTTAAGATGTAAGCCTTTATATTGAGACGACTGGTTGTGGTTTTTACGCTGCCTGATAGTAGTTCGTTATAATTGATCATTGTTCAGGATTCATGACATCACTGAATGAAAAGATACGTTATAATTATTGGCAATTGATGAAAATCCATTTACATAGAAAGGTTGTTATTTTTTTAAATAGGTTTTTGTATAGAATTATTAAAAGTTGTTTCTAATAATTGAATGAGCTTTCTTATATGAATGTTAAGAATAGTTATTTAATTTTAGTTACATTTAAAGTGATGGTTATAAACAATCAATAAAAGTGGAATTGTAAACCTTATTTGGTTTCTGAATTTAAACAAAAATATTTTTTGAAGTTACACTTCTTTTGGCGGGCTAGGGGAAAATTATTAGAGTCAATTTTTACACGCACACCGTCACAAAAAACCGACACCCTGAAGTGTCGTTTTTTCTACAAACGTAGAATACAATTTTTGACAAGATTTTTATGTTGTTTCTAAACTATGAAGGATTTTATTAACAAACTGTATATCTTTGTAATCTAGATAAAGTTTATAAACTGAAGCTTTGCGGTTTGGTTTGACTTCTATGACCTAACAATTTATTATAATGGACTTGTATCATGTTAATTAACGAAGATAAAAACTTTTATTAAATCCTATAAATCTGTTAGCAGTTAAAATTAACAAAGTTATTAAATAAATATTTTTTAGAAGTTATGTTTATGAAAGAACAAAGGTATTAAAAACATAAATAGTTTATTTGCAAAGAAAGTGGTACGATTAATTAAAATCCGCACAACCAGAGATATTAAAATAAGCATGCAAATGTCATATTACTTTTCATAGTGTCATAATAATAAGTTAAGTTATGTATAATTGATGTCAAACTTATTATCACGCTACAAAGGCACCTTTGCCTTTAAAAATGTAATCACCTTATTTTGAAGCTTGGCTATCAATGTTTATTATGATATTATTAGTATGTTTATGATTAATATAACTCCTAATCCTACCAAACAATTACGCGTAGTAATTAAAAAAAATATCGCTGCCCGTATTTGTTACATGCGTAGGCGCTAGAAAACCATCAAGAACTTTTATATCTAAAATTTATTTAAGTCGTCTAAATTAATATATTTAATGTAATGATAAACTGTGAAATATATTTCACACTCTTTTCTCCCAATGTTTATATTGTTTCTCCATTATTCGGCCTGCAACAGGTAAAAATATGCGACGGGACTGTTTCACTAAATTTTTTTAAATTATTTTTACTTTTAAACAGATCAAAACTTACGCATGAGTCAATATTTTAAATAGTAAATGAATACTAAATGCGGCAAGGATAATAGTCGACGCAAGTATGGAATACATAAACAAATAATACGTTTCATAATTTTATTTAGTTATTGTTTTTAATTTGCATAGCACTTTGAAATAAGTACATCATAATGAAGGCGAACTAAGATATACATGTAAAGATTTATACATAATGCAATTTAATAGGAACTTGTTCGTTTTCATATCATAATTCTAATATGTAATTAGTCAACAGTGTATTTTTTACACTTTTTTTTTTTTTTTTTCATGTGGTAGTTTCAATCTTTATTTGTAAGCTGTATCTCTGTTTTATTGTTACAGTAATATATTAGATACAGGTTCAAATGCTACTTTAAAATATCACTTATGTAATAATAAAATAATATACACTGAAATAAATAACTAAACTTAACATAAACTAAAATATATCATTAAAAGGAGTCCCTTTAGGCAAGGTTCCGAAGATACTGGCAGCGTTCCCCCTTTGAATTGCTAGACTAATTCTTTGTCCGAGGTAGCTGCCAGATCTTCGGTCTCCTGTGATGTCGACTAACCTTTTTGAAATTTCATGAAAAAAATTTTTTTACACTATATGTTTTGAATATGTAACCTTAAATGCGTTAATACAAATCTGTAGTTGTTGCAACATTAAGAAATAATATATAGTATCAATTCAATATTTCATCAACATCACCTTGATGGCTGGAAGTCTTCCACAGTCCGTTTCACAAGGCACTTTCTTTCGCGAACTAGCGAACTGTGGAATCGACTCCCGTTGGGAGTCTTCCCATAGAGATACGACCTCCAACTATTTAAAGTTAGAGTGTACTCCTCCCTCAAAGGCCGGCAACGCACCCACTAAAAATGGGTGTCCATGGGCTGCGATGACTACCAGTTCTTTGCGTCCCGTAGACTCGTTTGCCCCCCCCCTCTATTATATAAAAATAAATAAATGTAAATAGTTTTGTCTTAATAACTAAATGTCTTATGTATTTTAGCGTTTAGCACTTTTTTCTTACAGTGGTTGCCTGGAAGTGATCGCTCGAAAGCGATATGGCCGCCAGTTGCCCTTCTTTTTATTCAATTATGTTAATTGTACTATAGTTCTGTATACTTGCAACTAAGTGGTACGAAATAAATAAATTAATTAAATAGTAAATCGGTCACAACTCTATTGGCCCTGGTATAAACAAATAATTATTAATTCTAGATAACAATGTTTACGCAATATCAAAAATTGTATATTGCATTTTTACATCGTACATTTTATATGCAACTAAGTGATCGACCTTTAAGCCTGCAAACCTAAAGCACATATTACTCCCGAGTTCGAAGTGAAGTGAAATACTTGATGTTTTTTTATAAATGGGGCAATTGGGCAGTTTCATTTGGTGTTAAATGATACCGCCCAAGGACCCTTACAATGTCAGAACACTCGCAAGTCCATAGCAGACCTTTAAAAATTGCTAAGCTCTTTCTTAAAGGACTCTGGAGGAAGGAAGGTTGGTTTGGAAATACTTCCATGGATAGCTGGTTCCAGATAGTGGTAGTGTTCGTTTACAGAAATAGCTTTTAAAAAGGTCTTTTGGGTGCAATTACTTACATAATATAATATAATTCTCACGACCTTGACTTATGCAACGTGAGCCATTTGTTCCAAAAGGTGAAAGTTGCTTTTGACTTTTTCAACATTATTAATGCCACTGTTTTAATCACAAGGGCCAAATTTTGTATTGGCCCCAATCTTGTAATTCAATTAATTGTCGTTTAATCGTGTCACTTGACGCTTTATAAAGTTATTTTTATATATTTGTTTGAATGAGATACAACTTACATTGATCTTCTGTTTGATCAAATTTAGGTCAATATTTAATCACAGAATTATAGCCCGATTATACGTAATAGTAGGAGAAAGCAGAGGTCATAAAGTAGAACGTATTTTCACCAATAGATTTTCCTTTCTATGTGCGCATTTAATACTGACTCGGTGAAGGAAAAGATCACGAGAAAGCCGGCTTACATTTGTCCCAGAACACCTTTTGCCTATTAAGAACGAAAAAATTATCATATAAACAGATACCTACAGAAATCTGAAGTCCAGTCCAAGGGTTGTAGTCATTTTCTGGGGGGGGGGGGGAAGGGGGGGGGGGAGGGAAGATTGGGGGGGGGGTTTTGGGGTTGGGTTTTTTTCTTTTTTCTCCCGGTGGGGGGGGGGGGGGGGGGGGGGGGGGGGGGGGGGGGGGGGGGGGGGGGGGCGCCTCCTTGCGGGGGGGGGGGGGGGGGGGGGGGAGGGGGTGGGGGGGGGTATTTTTTTTTTTTTTTTTTTTTTTTTTTTTTTTCCGTCATCTTTTTTTTTGGGGGGGTTTTTTTTTTTTGGGGTGTGGGGGGCGCGCCGCGGGGGGTTTTTTGGGAAAAAAGGGTTTTTTGGGGGGGGGGGGGTTTTTTTTAATGTGTTTTATAAAAAAAAAAAGAAAAAAAAAAAAAGGGGGGGGGGGGTGGGTTTTTTTGGGGGGGGGGGGGGGGGGGGGAAAAGGGGGGGGGGGGGGGGGGGGGGGGGGGGGGGGGGGGGGGGGGGGGGGGGGGGGGGGGGGGGGGGGGGGGGGGGGGGGGGGGGGGGGGGGGGGGAATGATTTTGGGTTGTTGTTGTGGTTGGTTTATTTTTGGGGGGGGGGGGGGGGGGGGGGGGGGGGGGGGGGGGGGGGGGGGGGGGGGGGGGGGGGGGGGGGGGGGGGGGGGGGGGGTTTTTTTTTTTTTTTTTTTTTTTTTGGGAAAATATAAAATAGGGGGGGGGGGTATTTTGGTGGGTTGTTTTTTTGGGAAAAAAAGGGGGGGGGGGGGGGGGGGGGGGGGGGGGGGGGGGGGGGGGGGGGGGGGGGGGGGGGGGGGGGGGGGGGGGGGGGGGGGGGGAGGGGGAAGTTGGGTTGTTGTGTTTTTGGGGGGGGGGGGAACTATTAGTAGTAGTGGGATCAGAACAAATGTTTAATTTATCTCTGTTTACAAGTCATATAATTAAAATTTGTGAATATCAAAGAATTATTAACGCAACACTTTATAATACAAAAACAAATTGATGATAAGAGGTTTTTATATGTAGTAATTGTAATATCGATTTGATTTTTATTAGAGTCATAATTATGACTCACAATAGATGAATCATTAAAATAATTATAACAATTATGTATCTGGACACAAACCATTTTTGCGTTTATTACTTATTAGTTCCTAGAGTTTTCATATATGTAGTGTAATAATAAACACGACTTCCATTATAATTATGTTACCAGTGACATATGACATATACACCTCAGCATCTTCATTTCTCTGATATTTTAAAATTGTTTTTATATTTGAATTACTTTAGTTATCTTTGAACTTTTTTCAGATAAATTAAATAAATGTAGCGTGTGGTCAAAGTGTAAATTAATCATTAAAATAACATGAAAATGACATGGAAATGTGGCAGTATCAAGATAGTATTTAAACAAATAAAAACTCATATTTTTAGATATTTCTAATAAGACGGTGCGCTACGTTCTTATTATAAAATCTAAACCATTTTGGCTTTTGACTTTGATCGTAATGTTTATGTATTAATAATAAACTAAAATCAAACATAACATGACACACTTGTAAAAGCTGATAACCGAGACCTTATTTCAAATCCTTGGGGTAAACCCCACACATTTACATTTAGGCAATTAAGAGTAAGACCTAATATGAAACCCGAAGGTTGAGGTTGTATTTTATTACGAACAAGTGTGACCCTCAGTAAATTGTCTTTGGGTGATGCATATCCATTATCCATAGACAAACGTTTTTAACAAGTATTCAATTTACTGCCGATTTGAGCTTTTTATACTGTTTTACAGTAATGTCAATTACACATACACATGACTTTTTTATTGGACTGCAAATTTTATTCCATATACACCTGGTTCTGCTCAAGTTTTGAAGCTGACGACTGCTGTTTTAATTTTATTTATATTAATAATAAATGAATGTAAGTGCGTGCTCCAATTTCACCATGCCTCCTGCTGATAGGTAGAGGACCAATCTTTGTTTTTGAATTTATTTTATTATTATTTATTACTTTAGATGTTATGTGGAACATGGTGTAATGGTTGCAGCTCCTTACAAACGCTGTGTAAAAAAACTTGGCGATTAAAAAAGAGTGGCGTAGAGTTAACGCCTAGTAGTTAGATTAACAAAGTAGTAACAACATATTTTTATTATTTTGCCATACTTTAATACAACTACTAGATTACAGTCGCTATTAAATGAGGGTCTTAATCTTCTTTTACATTGTAAAGGCACAGAACATACTTGATACTGACGATCCTCTATCACCCTTCCTTTTGGCAATCCACTTTACCCGCTGCAGGATATGGTATACTGAATCGATTCTGGCATCCCTTTAAATGATGTTAAACTAAATTGTGCCTATATTAAAAAAATATAAGAGTTGCTTTAGTTAGTATTAGTATAGTTAATTATCGAGGAATCATGTATTTTTCTTGGTGAAATAGGCCTAAGATATTGCGCCACCAAATAATATAAGAACAATTTTGCGATCACTTATTTGGATCTAATTGCATTAGCGAAGGTAAGACAATAACATATGACGGGCAGACAAAAGAATTGCATTTTGTATAGCTACTGGAACAAGGCGATATCAGTATGATTATCAAATTAATTAGACCTTGCGGTTAAGGTCATGATATTCTACAATTTGTAGATAAAGAAGAATTGGTAAGTCATATCCGCAACCATATACAATGTGTAGCGGACATATTTGTGTTGGATTTTTATAACATCATAGGTAAATAAATAAATTGTTCGTCCAATAGCGGTATAGATACATCCAACTTTAATTATTATTGATAGGATTCCTGTGAAAAAATACCTGTTTCAATGAAAGGAATTTAATAAATTCAATATAAGAAAAGTTACGGGAACTAGTAAATACTATTTGTATGTATTACGTACCGAATATTTTTTCGATAACATTGATGTTTTAAACCAATTTAAGTATATTGGATAAACCTAATGAAAATTATGATTTGTTAGATAAGATTATTTTATAAGTGCAATTGATTATAAAAAGATTAAATTAATTAAAGTCCAAAAGAATCCAAAAATATAACATATGCAAGCGATGATTATTCTCTCTTATTGTAGCGAGCATTATCCTATGTGAATTGTATGGATGTAATCTTTATAATGAAGAGCAGTGTTGGCCCAGTGGCTGCAACGTGCGAATCTCTTCTCTAAGGTCGTAGGTTCGATCCCCAGCTGTGCACCAATGGACTCTCTTTCTATGTGCTCCATTAACTTTCGCTCGAACGCTTAAGGAAAACATCGTGAGGAAACCTGCTAGCCTTAAACCCAAAGTCGATGGTGAGTGTCAGGTACAGGAGGCTGATCACTTGCCTATAAGATTGAAAAATGATCATGAAACTGATACTTACTGAAATCTGAGGCTCAGACCTGATAAGGTTGTAGCGCCACAGATATTTTTTTATATAATGCGGATAGAGAAAAAATATCGAGTGCGATAGAGGTATTTTTAGTATTTTAATGTTCTCGATTTTAATCGATCTCACGTTGTTATTTATTGCATTTAGATATTGTAAGTTTTCTAGCAAAATTATTAATTATAAATTATTTTTATCACTTATTAATTTGATATCATATAAACTAACCCCGAACGCTAACTAACCCTAAATACATATGTAGTATATTTAAAATTTTTAACGTATCTACAGTCAAATATGCTGACAAATTTTCGTGAATCGATTATGATGAATTTGGGTTAGTTATAGAGTAATTTCACTGCCTATAATAATTAAATTACATTTACTCATTCTATTCATACAGCGCCCAGCGGTATTTTATATGAAACTGTCCCCGAGCATGATATCATCATCACTGCTGTACTGCCCCATATGGGACTTTCGCCATCGCAGTCGCAATACTCCCAACTTCGAACACCTATTGTTTCGAGGTCCTTGACAACTGCATCCCACCAACGCAGCCTCGGCCGTTTTTCTTCAGGTTGAAAGTTCAGTAAGGACTTTGGTTCTCTCGTCCGCCATTTGGTGCAAATGTTCCAACCACTTGAACCTGTTGCATGTTATATTGGACGGACAACAGTCTTCGTTCCGCAGAGAAAAGTGAGTTATAGTCTAAAACATTTTAAGTTCGTTTACAGATCCGCTCAGCCTTGCGATTCTGTAACTCACTTTTCGAACTCACACAGCGGTTTTCACAGCGGCGGTCAGAATCCCACGGCTGATAGCAGATATTCATAAAACCTCACTGCGGGGTTTTTTTAATTAGTTACATACAGAAGCCGAGTTTAAATGTTCTTTGTTGGGTTATCAAAATAGTTTCTGCCACTGTATTCCACGTTTAGTATCGTATAGATAAGAACTGATATTATTTGATATCAGTTCATATCATAGAAATGTTCTACAATTTTCTAGAATTATCGTAGGGACAAATTTTTGGGAAAAACATCACGATGGGAAGCTTTACGAAAGCGTCAAATGTTCGTTTACAGAAATAATAAGTTCAATTTTTGACCGCGCATTATCGCTATATTCGTAAGTTTGCCTTAGGACACACTATAGTATATTAGTGCAACAATAATATATATATATATATTATGCATATATTATTGTTGCACTAAAAGTATTAAATAACAAAATTTCGCATATTGATTGGTCTTGAGAGTCATAAACGATGTGTATGTGGTATAAATGTATATTAAACGATAATTTATTTATTTAATTATTTAATCTATAACCGTCTCATTTATCACAAAGGTTAATAAAGTTATAAGAGATTAAATACGACGCGGCGGAGTGAGTTCTACTTTCTGCCCCGCACCACTCATTGTGGAACCAGATGCCAGTAGACGTAATCCGATCCGATACTACATAGGGGACTTCAAAAAAGGGTGTACCATTTCCTGAACTGTCGAACTGATAATCTCTTACTTAGTTTTTTTTTATCTTGAATGATGTTATTTCTGTACTCTCCATACAAACTGTCAAATTCTTTGTAAAGAATTACAGGTATTATTTATTGAGTTTTTTACCGATGATGAGCTGTGTTGGCCTACTGGCTTCAGCGCGCGACTCTCGTCCCTGAGGTCGTAGGTTCGATCCCCGGCTGTGCACCAATAGCGCATTTAACATTCGCTTCAACGGTGAAGGAAAACATCGAGAGGAAACCGATATGTTTTAGACCTAAAATGTCAACGGCGTGTGTCAGGCACAGGAGGCTGATCACCTACTAGTCTATTAGATTGAAAATAATGAACAGATTCATGATCATTTTTTTCAACACTAGCGCAATTTTTTTACCGATGTTATGATAAAACGATTCAAACAGGATAGATGAAGAATAAAACGTGTCGCGATCTTTCATAGATTTAAAGCAAAAGCAGTCAAGGGTCATTCTAATTTAATATTATTCCGAGTAAAAGAATTATGATTTTACAGTAATGTGTATTTTTTCACTACTGTTAATATAATTAAACAAATAGTTTTTATTATGTAACATTATTGTACTTAAAATCTAACTGAATGTTGAATTACAAAATAATTTTTACTATATAATAATACATGTTATATTTCCAATCTGTATTTTATCTTTATCACGTTTAAATGTATTACAAAATAGGCTTATTATTAGTATATAGTAATACATGTGTATGAAATAAGTTACACGTAAATATAAAATATATACACAGGTACTAAGGTATTTTCACGCGTTGTGTGACGCGTATATGGCATGATAATAATTGCGTAATTACGGGCCAATTACTACCCTAAACCTATAAATTATAGGCAAATCACAATTGTACTTATAAAAAATTTATTAAAACTAAATAAGATCTTGTTACCTTCTGATTATAAATTATTTACGCTAAATAGGGCAATATCGATGGGTTACCAATTCTCTCAACTCGTGGTATAACCATTGATCTTGGTAAATCATCAAATTCTGGCAATATTACGATGTTCTTATTTCGA
This sequence comes from Pieris macdunnoughi, assembly GCA_905332375.1. Classification (NCBI taxonomy): domain Eukaryota; kingdom Metazoa; phylum Arthropoda; class Insecta; order Lepidoptera; family Pieridae; genus Pieris; species Pieris macdunnoughi. Next base: position 5,250,941 of record CAJOBZ010000009.1, read on the forward strand.
CCTCTTTTCACACCTAAATAGAAGCAAATACTTGAAACAAGTAAAAAAAATATTAAAGTTATTAATACCACCATTGTTATTGTGAAGGGGTTCCAAAAGCTGTAGGGATCTGCCAATACTGGACTTGTCGTTGGGTCTGTTGGCTCCAATGTGCTAGTATCATCATTTGTGGACAGTGTGTCTGGTGTTGAGGAAATTACTTCAGGTGTAGATGGTGTGTCTTTTGGTGTTGAAGGGGTATCATCAGGTGTAGATGGTGTGTCTTCTGGTGTTGAAGGGGTATCTTCAGGTGTGGACGGTGTGTCTTCTGGTGTTGAATGGGTTGAACGGTGTGTCTTCTCGTGTTGAAGGCGTATTTTCTGGTGTGGATGGTGTGTCTTCTGGTGTTGAAGGGGTATTTTCCGGTGTGGACGGTGTGTCATGTGGTCTTGAAGAGGTATTTTCCGGTGTAGATGGTGTGTCTTCTGGTGTTGAAGGTGTATTTTCAGGCGTTGAAGGGGTGTCTTCAGGGGTGGACGGTGTGTCTTCTGGTGTTGAAGGCGTATTTTCTGGTGTGGATGGTGTGTCTTCTGGTGTTGAAGGGGTATCTTCAGGTGTGGACGGTGTGTCTTCTGGTGTTGAAGGGATATTTTCCGGTGTAGATGGTGTGTCTTCTGGTGTTGAAGGGGTATTTTCAAGTGTTGAAGGGGTGTCTTCAGGGGTGGACGGTGTGTCTTCTGGTGTTGAAGGCGTATCATCAGGTGTAGATGGTGTGTCTTCTGGTGTTGAGGGGATTACTTCAGGTGTGGACGGTGTGTCTTCTGGTGTTGAAGGCGTATTTTCTGGTGTTGAAGGGGTATTTTCAGGTGTTGAAGGGTTGTCTTCAGGGGTGGACGGTGTATTTTCAGGCGTTGAAGGCGTGTCTTCTGGGGTGGATGGTGTGTCTTCTGGTGTTGAAGGCGTTTTTGGTTGAAGGGTATTTTCCGGGTAGATGGTGTATCTTCTGGTGTTGAAGGGGTGTCTTCAGGTGTAGACGGTGTGTCTTCTGGTGTTGATGGCGTATTTTCTGGTGTGGATGGTGTGTCTTCTGGTGTTGAAGGGGTATCTTCAGGTGTGGACGGTGTGTCTTCTGGTGTTGAAGGCGTATTTTCTGGTGTGGAAGGTGTGTCTTCTGGTGTTGAAGGGGTATCTTCAGGTGTGGACGGTGTGTCTTCTGGTGTTGAAGGGATATTTTCCGGTGTAGATGGTGTGTCTTCTGGTGTTGAAGGTGTATTTTCAGGCGTTGAAGGGGTGTCTTCAGGGGTGGACGGTGTGTCTTCTGGTGTTGAAGGCGTATTTTCTGGTGTGGATGGTGTGTCTTCTGGTGTTGAAGGGGTATCTTCAGGTGTGGACGGTGTGTCTTCTGGTGTTGAAGGGATACGGTAGTGTATGTCTTCTGGTGTTGAAGGGGTGTCTTCAGGGGTGGACGGTGTGTCTTCTGGTGTTGAAGGCGTATTTTCCGGTGTAGATGGTGTGTCTTCTGGTGTTGAAGGGGTATCTTCAGGTGTGGACGGTGTGTCTTCTGTTGTTGAAGGGGTATTTTCAGGTGTAGATGGTGTGTTTTCTGGTGTTGAAGGGGTATCTTCAGGTGTGGACGGTGTGTCTTCTGGTGTTGAAGGGGTATCTTCAGGTGTGGACGGTGTGTCTTCTGGTGTTGAAGGCGTATTTTCTGGTGTGGATGGTGTGTCTTCTGGTGTTGAAGGGGTATCTTCAGGTGTGGACGGTGTGTCTTCTGGTGTTGAAGGGGTATTTTCCGGTGTAGATGGTGTGTCTTCTGGTGTTGAAGGGGTATCTTCAGGTGTGGACGGTGTGTCTTCTGGTGTTGAAGGGATATTTTCCGGTGTAGATGGTGTGTCTTCTGGTGTTGAAGGGGTATTTTCAAGTGTTGAAGGGGTGTCTTCAGGGGTGGACGGTGTGTCTTCTGGTGTTGAAGGGGTATCTTCCGGTGTAGATGGTGTGTCTTCTGGTGTTGAAGGGCTACCTTCAGGTGTGGACGGTGTGTCATCTGGTGTTGAAGGGTATGGTGTAGATGGTGTTTTTGGTGTTGAAGGTGTACAGGCGTTGATGGGGTGTTTTCAGGGGTGGACGGTGTGTCTTCTGGTGTTGAAGGCGTATTTTCTGGTGTGGATGGTGTGTTTTCTGGTGTTGAAGGGGTATCTTCAGGTGTGGACGGTGTGTCTTCTGGTGTTGATGGGATATTTTCCGGTGTAGATGGTGTGTCTTCTGGTGTTGAAGGGGTGTCTTCAGGGGTGGACGGTGTGTCTTCTGGTGTTGAAGGCGTATTTTCTGGTGTGGATGGTGTGTTTTCTGGTGTTGAAGGGGTATCTTCAGGTGTGGACGGTGTGTCTTCTGGTGTTGAAGGGATATTTTCCTGTGTAGATGGTGTGTCTTCTTGTGATGAAGGGGTATTTTCAGGTGTTGAAGGGGTGTCTTCTGGGGTGGACGGTGTGTCTTCTGGTGTTGAACGCGTATTTTCTGGTGTGGATGGTGTGTCTGTTGGTGTTGAAGGGGTATCTATAAGTGTGGACGGTGTGTCTTCTGGTGTTGAAGGCGTATTTTCTGGTGTGGATGGTGTGTCTTCTGGTGTTGAAGGGGTATTTTCAGGTGAGGATGGTGTGTCTTCTGGTGTTGAAGGGGTATTTTCAGGTGTTGAAGGGGTGTCTTCAGGGGTGGACGGTGTGTCTTCAGGTGTGGACGGTGTGTCTTCTGGTGTTGAAGGCGTATTTTCTGGTGTAGATGGTGTGTCTTCTGGTGTTGAAGGGGTATCTTCAGGTGTGGATGGTGTGTCTTCTGGTGTTGAAGGGATATTTTCAGGTGTTGAAGGGTGTGTCTTCAGGGGTGGACGGTGTGTCTTCTGGTGTTGAAGGGGTATTTTCCGGTGTAGATGGTGTGTCTTCTGGTGTTGAAGGGGAATCTTCAGGTGTGGACGGTGTGTCTTCTGGTGTTGAAGGCGTATTTTCTGGTGTGGATGGTGTGTCTTCTGGTGTTGAAGGGGTATTTTCAGGTGTAGACGGTGTGTCTTCTGGTGTTGAAGGGATTACTTCAGGTGTGAACGGTATGTCTTCTGGTGTGGAAGGGGTATCTTAGGTGTGGACGGTGTGTCTTCTGGTGTTGAACGCGTATTTTCTGGTGTGGATGGTGTGTCTGCTGGTGTTGAAGGGGTATTTTCCGGTGTAGATGGTGTGTCCTCTGGTGTTGAAGGGGTATTTTCAGGCGTTGAAGGGGTGTCTTCAGGGGTGGACGGTGTGTCTTCAGGTGTGGACGTTGTTTCTTCTGGTATTGAAGGGATATTTTCAGGTGTAGATGGTGTGTCTTCTGGTGTTGAAGGGGTATCTTCAGGTGTGGACGGTGTGTCTTCTGGTGTTGAAGGGATATTTTCAGGTGTTGAAGGGGTGTCTTCAGGGGTGGACGGTGTGTCTTCTGGTGTTGAAGGGATATTTTCAGGTGTGGATGGTGTGTCTTCTGGTGTTGAAGGGGTATTTTCCGGTGTAGATGGTGTGTCTTCTGGTGTTGAGGGGATTACTTCAGGTGTGGATGGTATGTCTTCAGGTGTGGACGGTGTGTCTTCTGGTGTTGAAGGGGTATCTTTAGGTGTGGACGGTGTGTCTTCTGGTGTTGTAGGGGTATTTTCCGGTGTAGATGGTGTGTCTTCTGGTGTTGAGGGGATTACTTCAGGTGTGGATGGTATGTCTTCAGGTGTGGACGGTGTGTCTTCTGGTGTTGAAGGGGTATTTTCAGGGGTAGATGGTGTATCTTCTGGTGTTGAAGGGATATTTTCAGGTGTGGACGGTGTGTCTTCCGGTGTTGAAGGGGTATCATCAGGTGTAGATGGTGTGTCTTCTGGTGTTGAGGGGATTACTTCAGGTGTGGATGGTATGTCTTCAGGTGTGGACGGTGTGTCTTCTGGTGTTGAATGGGTACTTTCAGGGGTAGATGGTGTGTCTCCTGGTGTTGAAGGGGTATTTTCTGGTGTGGACGGTGTGTCTTCTGGTGTCCATGGGGTATCTTCTGGTGTAGGTGGTGTATCTTCAGGTGTGGACGGTGTATCTTCAGGAGTGGATGGCGTATCTTCAGGTATAGTAGGAGTAGTTGTAGTATCGTCATAAATATTACATTCCCCTTCGAAATCTGGTGGAATGTATCGAAATGAGTCGATTAATACAATAGAATTAGAAGCAGCTATCCCAAGCATTGTTATCTGGAACAAATAATAAGTCTTACTTTTCAAATAATAAGTCTTACTTTACTTCAAGTACTCGTAGTACTTGAAGTTAGTAAACCAGTAGAGTACACTAGAGTTATGATAGATTTTGTATAAAAAAGTCAATCAAATGACGTTGACATGTCAGTTTTATTAATTATTTATGGTTTACTGAGTTAAAATTTTGATAAATGTATTTTTGGTATCATAAATTGTTATTTAATTTTTTGTGAATAACGGTAAGTATAAGTTCATACAGCAATGTCAAATTGTGAAAATTATAAAACTAGCTATTTTACGATTAATAAGAATTATCGAATTAAATTTCTAATCATTAAGAATTTAAATATTTCATAATTTCATTTTATGATTGTTTATCTATTAGGAAAACCTGACTGTAAAATGAAAATCCCTGAAAGGAAAAAAGCTAATTTTACGTATTTTCAGTTGCTTAAAAACAATGTTACTTAATTAGTCGTTTCTTATTTCTATGGTTGGAGTGTGATTTTTGGAAGTTTAAAAGTGTACGGTTCGTTAGTCGTTGAGACGGCTCTATTTAGAGTTGTGACGCTCTCCCTCTCCTGTTTTGACAATTACAGTATTTTAATCCAGATTAAACGATAAGTCTGACTCGCACATTCAAACGTTACGTACGACGTTAAAAAAAAATCGTTTTAAAACTTCGGTTTATGCAAATATTACACAATTAAATAAAACCTCTGTTACAGATAGATGATGAAAGATCTAGATTGGATAATGTGATACCTATTCTTGTTTTCTCGTCTATAACGCTTTTTTGTTTTCTGTTATTTGACTTACACTGCCTTGAAATTTGCTTGGACCATTTAGAGTGACTTTCGTTGTTTGCCAACCTGGGCCTCGGAACCACAAATTCCCCACAGTAATACTATTATCCGGCAATATTTCAAACACCGACACCCAAATTTGATCACCAGGCTTTGCTTCCATATACGCAGTCACTTCCAATATTCCTCCTTCAGACATTGGAAAAGATATAGATGACATACAGCTCTGTATTTTACGTGGATAAACGAACTTTAAACTCTTTTCATGAGGTCTGTCAATATTAATATCGGTATAATTCTGAATCTGCCACATTGGTAAGCCAGCACACATATTACTATTTTGATTGAATATAACATCAAAATCCTTTTCAAAGTCATAAGTAATACATTCACTACACACCCGGGCCACTAATAAACCGAAAATTAAAATATGTTTTAACATGACTGGAGCAGAATATTAAATCAAATATATCAGTAGCGTGTGACATTCGTAATGACGGCGACGATAAAAGTTTGGAAATCACATTTTTATACAAATTATTGTTGCCGTATCTTACGCAGAAAAGTTATATTGCTTGTAAAGTACGATTATTATTTTATTGTATGTAATTGCTGGTTTTCGCTTATTATTTTTAATATTCAATTTTCGTTAAGTATTGCTCTATTTCAAAGTCTATTTTACCAAAAAAAATGTTGTTGTAAAAAAATTACAGGTAATTTATTCATATTACTATTTGTTTGTGTAACTAGGAACATTATATTATCTAATTTTCAGAACGTAAGTAAGTACTATAACTCACGTAACTTGTGACGTAATGTGACGTTAATCCTTATCTGAGCAGTGTATTCAAAAATTACTTAAAATCAACGTTCTAGAAAAAAGTTCTAGTGGGAGTAGGTACTTATAAAAAACTGGCTTATTTTAATAAATTAACGAAATTAATATTAGGATACTTAACTCTGTCTCGTGCGTCCAAATGGCAAATGGATATTCCCCATCCCACTTAACACTACGACTGTAGTGAAGAAATAAGATCAGTCAAGGAAGCTATCTGTCTCATGCCTCACTGCGAGATTATTAGCCTTTATAATCCAACAATTTTTAAACTTAACTAAATTTAATCTTCTTGTAAAAATTCCTTAGTAATTATTACTTAAATATTCGTATAAAATATTTTTTTTATAATCTAAATGCACACGGCTCTGAGCACGTTAGTTGTAGTTTATTGATTAAATAGTTATACGTTGTTAAAACAATTATTATAAATTTGAATTGTATTCATTTGCCGCTTAACAAACCTCAATAATAGATGGTACAGCTATTTAGCTGTAAATACTACTTGTGTGAGATGGTACCTATAGTCAGATTTGAGAGCCCCAGGACAAGGAAAGGACATATTACCAGCTCATACACCCCTTGATGTATTTTTAATAAAAAAAGTGTCTAAATAATCGATTAAGATTATGCTTTAGAAGTGGGCTTTTTGTAGTTATTTTTTTAGATTTCAGAGCAAAGTTTTATATTTTGTATTATCCTCTTTACATGTCATCCGTACAATACATCAAATAATATCAATGAATAAAAATAATCAAATAAGCCCTATTTCTGCGTTTTAAATTGTATTCTTCTTTTTTGTCTTGTGTGTCTTTATAGATAATCAGATGTTTTATCCTCCCATAAAGAAAAGCAGCCTGCCTATAAAATGCAGCTGAATTTGATGACAATACCGGGTAAAGTATTACTAACTGACGTGAGACTGATCTTAAATTAAATTATAATCATTCATGTGCACTTTTTATTATTAGGTATTAATTTCTTTTTCATGTGTCCTTTATTATTTTGTTTTTTGTTCCTGTTTAGTTTCTTTTTCTCAACAACTATATGTAATACATGTATTTTTGCACTTCTTGCCTACCTTATGAAATTTAATACTTTATTTTTGTTTTTTCTTTTCTCACAGTGGTTGCCTGGAAGAGATCGATCGAAAGCGATAAGGCCGCCAGTTGCTCTCCTTTTTATTTAATTTTGTCAATTGTACTATATTTATGTATATGCAACGAAGTGTTAATAAATAAAATAATAAAATAAAGTGTTCTGGCTTATGCAACGAAGCTAAGGCGTTTTTATACAAACTGTACGTAATAAAGGTATTTTTACTTAGCTGTCTATTCATGTATCCGCCATATCGATCGATAAAATATATTACTGGGAGCTTGATAGCCACATCAAAGAGCAATTACCTGCGTGATAACGATCAAAGATAAGATTATAAAGATAATATCAAGATCTCTATTTAGACATAGATAATTTCACATTTTTAATTAATGTCACGGGATAATGACTGCTCGTATTTGGAAATAAAGTTTATTTTGCGCCTATCGCAGTTCCTATCGACGCGATTTGTAAAAAAATAATAATTTATTATTGTTTCGGTCTACTGTGACAATGAACCTGCTTAACAGAGACCTGAAATGCGGAACGTGGAAAAACTTTGTAGTACAAAGGCGATGAGGGTGGAAAAAGAGAAAATAACAAAAAAGACCTGGCTCCAACGTAGTCACGTGATGAAGCGAGGTCACAAATGTTTCTTAAGGCAATTTGAGATGATTATTATATACAGTGAGAGAGAACTTCACGATGTTTTCGCAACCTTTTGTTTAATTATGTCGTGTATGGTGTGTGTGTACGGTCTTTATGAATGGATTTAAGTTTTCTTCTATATTCAAAATAAAACATATCGCCTTTTCACCTCTTGCTGTCTTAAGAATATTACACATTGTTTATGCTAGTAATATTGTTAAAGCATATTTCAGCAATACAAGAACTCTTTGTCGACATCACAGGAGACCGAAGATCTGGCAGCTACTTCGGACAAAAAATTAGTCTAGCTATTCAAAGGGGGAACGCTGCCAGTATCTTCGGAACCTTGCCTAAAGGGACTCCTTTGAATAATATATTTAAGTTATTATATGTTAAGGTTAGTTATTTATTTCAATTTTCAATGTATAAGCTTACATTATATTACAAGGTACAAGTGATATGAATGCAATGTTAACACAAGTCATACAAGAAATTATGTTAGATTATATCAATATACTACGCCTAGAGTAATTATTATTGCATTGTTTCCTAAAGTGAATTATGCTCGGAAAAATAATATTAATATTAAAAAATGTTACAAGAGTTAAATTCAGTATTTTAGAAAGCTTCTAAATGTTCAATTGGTTTTGGTGTCATTGTTTCATTCATATTAACCCTTTTTTAAGTAATAAAATATGTCGTGCGGAGTATATTTTTTTTTATGTAATAGGAGACAAACCGGAGGCTCATATGATGTCAAGTGATACCGCCTCCCATGGACACTCACATTAGCAGAAGGCTCGCAAGTGCGTTGCCGGTGTTTTTAAGAATTCGAAATGCTCATTTCTTGAAGGACACTAAGTCGAATTGGTTCGGAAATACTTCAGTGGGCAGCTGGTTCCACATAGTGGTGGTGCGCGGCAAAAACAGCATTAGGAAACGCTTAACGTAATAATGCAATGCAAATTGTTGAGAATTTTGTGAATGTCATTACGTATTTTTAATAGCTGATAAGAATGTACAAAATATATCAGAAATTCGTTATTTTTATAAACTTTTTATTACTGGACGTTGGCCATCAAACTCGTGAAGCATGTCTTGTCCTGTGCCAGTACAGCAACTCTTCCGCAGTCGTACCTCATACCCGTCCACTCCCTATCGATACGAAGCCATTATTTTTTCCTTCTACCAACACGACGTTAACCCATTATAATTCATGGAGGAGGTGGTAGCGGTCATGGCGCAATACTGGGCCGTAGGTACGTAGACTAACTTAGATACAATAGAATAGAGTATTTTTAAGCTAATGCCTCTTTCTATTAATTAAAATCAATTCTCTACTGCAAACAACATTCATTTTCTAAATATTTTATCAATCTTATCTTATCTTTAAGTAATCTAAATTGTTGTATATTAAGATATACAAATCAATAAGGACTTCGTATTAAGCCGTGTTTATTCTATGGCTTTTATATTTATAAAATGCGTTTAAAAATTACAGAAAAAGAATATACTTTATATTAAAATCCAGACTACTGTCTTATTTTAAGTTTCTTACAAAGTGTAGTAATTTATTGTAAGTAATATTAATCATTTTAATTACATTTATTACTTAAAGTAAGTAGTGAAGTATGTGCAATTACAGATTTTGAATTAGTATTATAATAAGATAAATACATAAAGTAAAAAGCTTAAAATTAGGACGAAAAACAAAAGCTATAGATGCTTTGACGTATGCCCTAAAACAGAATTGACAATGGAATGACAATATATACATATATAATTGCATACAGCAAGAGACACACATAAAATGTGGACTTTAAAGACAACTATATGGCAAGGATCAAGGGGAAGAAGGGGAAGAGGCTTCTTCCCCTTCATCCCCTTCTATCCACCTTTTTCTAGGGCGTCCGCCCTCCAAAAAAGATGGATAGAAGATATAGAAGCATAAGCAGGAAGCGAATTGAGAATGGAAACCATGGATTGAGATAACATAAAACTGGAGTAGGCCTTAACCTGTGAAGGGTTTCCTATCAATGGTATACTGAAGGAAGGAAGGAAGATATGTTAGGAATTTAATTGTGTGTTGAATGGAATTTAATTTTGTTTGTCATTAAATATTAAAAGTGTCGAAAGTTAATACAAATAATACTTTTTTTTTTAATTTATTTCTTCGATAATAAAAACACGTGGCATTTGATTTTACAATTCGTCATTTGAGATTTCAACATATTATTTTGCATAAAATATAAAATATTTTAGTAGTATATAGTTAGTAGTTGTCGGATGAACATATATAAAAATGGAGCGTCAGAATTAACGTGAAGTTGACTAATTATTTTGAGACCCTTAAAGCGTCTGTTCACTGTACGGGTTAATCCGCGATCAAATTTGAAGAGCGTTCAGATGATGAGCGCTAGCGTTGCGAGATACTCGTCGTCTAGTTGGTAGAAGTAGAAAATGGAGTGAAGAGGCTATTATTTTGTGGTTATATTATAAAGAAAAATATAGAAAAAGAAAACGTACACATTGGGTTTATCAATTTTGAAAAAAATACAATTTATATTATATTTTTATACAAATTTGCTATATTCAATTGTGACCTTTTTTCTACTTCATGATTAGTAAGTCGATGTCAATATCTTCAATTTCACTCATTTAAAAGGAGAACAAAATATAATTACGAAAATTAATAAAATTAAGGATGAATGAAAGGGTATTGAACAGCAAACGGACATTACATTAATATCAAAGGGTAGGGATCATGTCTGAGACTTTTCTTGGGCGGTTGACGGTTAACGTAAGCGGTAATGTGAACAGTTGTATGGAAAATACCATAAGTGGAGAAAAGCGGTCATTTTCATCTAAGCCTAAAGCGTCTGTCAAGCAATATGGCCGACGGAAAGTGTCTGGGAGTATTGACAATTTATTTTTAACTATACACTGGAAAACATATATAAAAATCAGCCATGAGAATTTACGTGAAGTAAGTAATGTTTTTGTGTACCTTGATTACCTGATACCTGGAAATTGGCCGTTTGACCAAGCTAGCAGGTAGGCATACAATCATAGTACATACTAACACTACCCAATCGTCCATATTTCATCCGTCAGAAAATACGTGACGTCTGGCGGCCCTGGGATCTTGCTCTAATAGGGAGGATCCTTAATTCTCTATTAATGTTCGGAAACAGCGCATTTCAGCATTGTTATTTATTCTATATTTTTAGTCACACCGGAGAAGTATGAAATGACACTGCCGCATATTATTTTTTTATGGACTATCGGAAAATACTAGAATTTTTGTGGAACAAAACGTTTGAAAGTCGTAATTAATCCGACGAGTTCGACTAACGCCCACGCGCTTGGGCCGCCTGTACCAGCGCTAAAACCATCATTTTTCTTCTTTTCATTTCGTAATAAGACTCCTGAAGAACCGCCATACTGGTACAAATGACCCACTATTTTGTGTCACTATCTCCGGGCCTATAATAACTTCAGTATTTAATTCGTATCTGGCGTATCTAAAAATACGAACCACAAACTTATACTGGAGTGTTACAATGCACTGAAGGTAACCGGGTCAAACGGGGTAAGGCCGGTTGTCCACCGCCACCACACGGGGCGTCACCAGTTATTTAACCAGGACTAAACTAAGTCCATATTATACTACACTTATAATATATCTTCCAGGAAACGATGACCAAAACAATCTTTGGAAAAGTGATGTCCGATAAGACTAATCTATATTAAGTCCTATACTACAATCTGTAAAAAGAACATTAAAATATTTTAATTTTTTGATAACGATATCTTCATACTTTCGTAACGCGAGTTCCTCTACGCAGATCAAAGGTTAAATGTTGTCCATGTTACGATCATTCAAATTCAAAATCCTTTACTAATTTAGGTAACACAATGTACACTTCTAAACGTGAATAAAGAAAAACATATTAAATGCATCTTATTTTACATTAACTGCCAGTTCTCAAATCAAGGGCGTAGAACGGACGAGAAGAACTGGCAATAAACTCTCCGCCACTCGTTTTAACATCTAACTCTCACTATGTTTTAATAAGTGTAGGAGATTATTAATTGATTTCAAATTTAATTGTTTTGTTTTTTTTGTTGTAATGTTTGTTTTGTTTAATAATCTCTATATGTATGTCATGTTTGCCTTTAAGTGCTTGTAACATTAAAAATTGTATTTTGTGTTTGTTTTTACCAATGTCTCAGTGTGCCAAGCGTTGGCAAGCTTTTTCTCGATTAAAAAAAAAATATCAATTTTTTTTTTAAACGCAATAGTTTCGGCATTCCTTTTATGCTTCACCTCCTGACTGTTATTTATAGTTTCGCTAACAATTTTACATAACACAGTCTAGTCTAGTACACTAATCGCGAGCAACACCTATTAACTCATAATTCTATAAATTATTTCCTGATTAATGTTTCATTTCATTTATATTATGAATATAGTGAATAATGTTGAGTGGAGCAAAATTATTGAAATACAGACACTAGGACCCAGGTACCTAAAATTAAGTACCTACATCATAAACAGTATGAACTTTCCTACTGATTTCAGGATTTATTATTTAAATTACACTACCTGCCCGGGCGTGTTTTGCCATTTTAATTATTTCTAGACAATAATTTGGTCATTAAAATAACTAACTTTTTGAAAGTGTATCGGAATTAGTTACGATGATTTTATGACGAATTTGATAATTGCAGAACTAATACCGGGTTAAACGTATTTTTTAATTTCAAATTATTAAAAAAAATCTCATATAGGTACTTGCACTTGAATAAAAATGGTCGAAATATATTATTTTATGTACAGTATTAATTAAATTTTTATGGTTTTAGTTTCGAAAGGTTGTGTAAGGGCCTTATTATTAATTAAATTACTTTGGCTCCAATATATATACATATATTAATATGAATATACCGAGTTATTTCTTGGTATCTGCTATAGCAGATGCAGCTTGATATTCTTTTATACTTCTTCCTACAGACATTCATAATGGCTACGTACAAAAAAATAAGCAAATCATTTTGTCATAAAATGGCTTCCGGGAAAAGATCAAATGGAGGAATGAACCTTGTTGTAACTGTCAAATTTAAACTGTACATTCAATTTGTTTACTAATAATTTAAGTTAAACAGATCTTTAATGCAATAAAATACAAATAATTACAAAAATATTCATTAAAGAAACCTACATCTTAGGCTCATATAAGCTGAAACGTAAATAATATGACAATAATATAACGTAAATATACGATATAAACGTATATAAAAATTTATTGAGAAATAATGAATCTATTATTGGCTATATCTTGACAATTCAGCCATTAATATAAACAGTACTTACATATCCGGTAAAATTCCCCGAACCTTCCATAACGTCGATTCGTAACTTATGCCAGCCTGAATAAAAGTTTGGCGTGACAGTGGGCCCCAACATAATGCTTCCAACAGTAGCATCACCGATCTCCCTCACTGCATTCACCATAAGTGTGATTTGACACTCCTCGCTCGACTCCATATATGCATTGATATCTACACGCCCTCTTTCACTTCCTTGAAAAGTAAAAGAAGCCACGCAACTCAACTGCTGCCTATTTGGTGAAATAAACTTCTCACTCAGCCAATGCGGAGGGTCTAATCCTATATCTGAATATGTCTTAAGGTCCCACATTGACAGGCCATTACACATACCAAGTGTGTTCGTAAAATTGTCACTATAACCATACTCGAAATTGTAAGGCAAGCACGCGTCACACACCACGAAATATGCAAAAATCACAATTAATTTATACATCTTTGAAATACTTAAGCATATTAAAAAATATGTTTCAGCTATTCAAATTATTATCTCTGATAAGATAGGGCATTATTGATAAAATCAATTACAATGCTAATTCTGTAGTTATACACGACTAATTACTGTTCCATTACCGATATCTTTACACAGGTAAGTCGACAGGCCAATGAATATATTGAAATCACACGTTGATTTTGTTCCGCATTTTTTATTGGCTATAAAGTATAATCAAACCTGGAAGTAGCTGTTATAAAGGTAAAAACAAAAATGTAAAGACAATTAGAAAACAGTAATAAACATATACAATGTACTTAAAAGCTTGGAAGCTGTGCTCTGTCTGTAATATATTATACGCTTTTTGTCTAATTTAGAATTGTAATTGATGTGAAATGTATTCCTAAAACAAACAAATTCCAACAAGATGTCCTAATTCGTTTAATATGTACCTACGCCAATGTATGCGCTGTGCAATAAAAAGAAAAACATTACCTGAGCAATACTTATATTTTTTTTTACATTAAATTGTGAACTTTTTAACTTGAAGAAGCTAAGCTAAAACTTAATAATAAATCTATGAGAAAAACGGAACTTTGACCAACATTTATTTGTTCTTTGTTATTGTCATTCAGCTGTTAATAAAAAAATTACTTGCGTTGAAAGTTCCACCACGTGGAAGTGATCTGTTATCTATTGACTTACCTACCTTAAAACCTAGTCAAAAGAAACGAGACCTAAGGGCCATTTAGATGGAGAGAGTTTCTCGTCTCGAAGGTACGATTATCGAAAGAATATAAAAAAGTTTATTCGTCTAAACATTCACACCTCTGGCTCTTCCACTTTGGCGACAATTGTCTCGCAATGGAAAATTTATTGCGTCCGTGTAAACAGAATTTCAAAAGCAATAATCGTATTTCGAGGTTTTGTGCCAGTTGCTACCATGAGTGCAGAGCGTGAGGGTGTTTTAATGACTAAAACAAGAATTAATTAAACGGAAGCGGAAAAAAAAGATTTTGGGTTTTTATAATTGTATTTTTCAGTGCTCAACACACACTCTTAACTTAATATTATCGGCAGCCCCAAAGTTAGAATTTTTGTGTCCAATGAAAAATCTTGCACTGAAAACGGTTCAAACCGATCTATACGATACTCGTATGAACATAAAAAATTTCATACGAGATCGTGTTTATTCTAGTCGAGATTCTCGTAAGAAAGTATCTTACTAAAATTTCGATGTGTAAACAGACGCAGGAAATTATCGCCTAGCGATAAATCACTGGCGAATCGCGTATGACATAATTGTAGGTGAGAATTTAGTTGTGTGCCTGTGTGTAAACATTTTGATTCGATAATGCATAGAATTATTGCGCCATAGGGCGATTATTGCTGGTGATAGTGGCGTACGATTTCTCGAGAAACTATCTCCATCTAAACGGACCTTTAGCGCTTAGTAAAAACGTATTGAATTTTGATGTATGGCTCGTTAAATCTTCTACTTAGAAGAATAAACCTCAAAACTCCTTTCCAATTGTGTTTTGTGCCTAATTGATGCATGTATGTATGAGCTAAAACACTGTAAAAATAACTTTACCTTAGTAGTTATAGTAATTTCTAATATTAGTGTACTTAGTGCATCGATAATAAGGCGTTATAATTAAAATTTTATTTTATTCGGTTTTTTAAGGTCGCCATTTTTATAGCATATTGAAATATCGCGAGTTTTTAATGACGTTAAGGTGGCTACACAGATTTTAAAAAAATTTGCTTCAATTACACTTTACTTCAATGCGGCAACTATTTACATTTTTATTACAAAGACAACACAGCATAACAAATTAAAATATTTACAAAATACTAACTATTTCTTACAGTATTGGAACTAACATGAAGCAGACCAGTTCTGTGAGTTCACTCAACGAGCATAAAATTTGGTAATCTATTAAGTTCATTAATTATTCTCATAGATTGTGTCATGTGTGCCGTTTTCGAGAGGTTAGACGAAGACGAAGAAAGTAGACGTACCTATGCAACTTGTTCAAAATAAACCAATAAATGTTATAGTAAGTAATAAAATATATGTAATAAACATTCCTTAATTGAATAGAAAGATACGACTTGACGATAATAATACGTCTGATAATGACTGTGATTGTGACTTTTAATATTGATAAAAATAGGCAAGGAAATTATATTTTTTTTTATAGAACAGGCAGGACGCTCATCTGATGTTAAGTTATACCGCCGCACATGGACACTCCATATGCCGCGAAAGGGCTCGCGAGTGAGTTGCCGTCCTTTTTAGTATTGGTACGCTCTTTTCTTGAAGGACCAAAAAAAGAGCGTACCAATAATATGTATTATACGTATATAAGCTTTGGGTCTGGGGAAGAAAATGCAGTAAGTTTAATTTAAGAATTAACATTTTTAATTTTCCAAAAACTCGCCGATGATTATTACAAGGACCCTTTCGACCTAAAAATTATGCTTTACGTTTTTGAACAGATTTAAAGAATACAAAATTTATAAATGTGTAATAAAGCACCAAATGACAAATTAATCCCCAAACGTCAGATTAATGATTATAATATAGGGGTATGTATATTATCATCTGATAACACAGAAGTAATTGGATAAATTCCTGGAAGTGATAATATTTAAAATGATAACAGATTTTTCGCGAATTTTTTTTTATTGATTTAAGTCCTGCCGTGATCGGTTTTATTATGGATGAATGGAATGATGAAACCGAACTGCTTTAGTATTTCGATTAGCTTCATCTCTCAATCGTGCCAACCACATACGGAACAAGGCTGCGAGCCATAGAGCCATAATAGTACGTATATCCGTGCACATATACAATCTAAATCTTTTATTTATGTATGATTTTTCGTTGCAGTGTTGGCCTAGTGGCTTCAGCGTGCGACTATCATACTCGTGGTCGTAGGTTCCATCCCCGGCTGTGCACCAATGGACTTTCTTTCTATGTGCGCATTTAACATTTTCTCGAACAGTGAAGGAAAACATCGTGAAGAAACCGACATGACGTCTTAGACCCAAAAAGTCGACGGCGTGTGTCAGGCACTGGAGGCTGATCACCTAATTGCCTATTAAATTTATACTACACTTCCACTTTAAGAAATTCTTTGTAAGGTCTAGAATTTTTTTTAGGTTTGCAGGGCCGGATTTTTTTTATATTGCAGAATCTTTTATATTACCCAGGAAAATATAGCTATTTTAGCAATTTTTTAGTATAATGATAAATTAAAAAAGCTTTATGTAAAATAACATTTTAATGAAAAATTACATTCATAATTTTATGAAAACATTTTAGATCTTTCGAGCATGTATTTAGTCAAATTAGACATAAACATAATTCAGTCTCTGTAATTACACGATCCTAAAGTAGCAACATTTGATTTTAATCACTGGCAACACCATACTAAAATTATTTATAAAGTAACATTCAAATAAATCCAATCTAACTACAATTAATTGAAAAATGCACCGAATGTCGTAAATAATTTTATTTACTAATTCAGTCTGTAAAGTTACATAAAAATAAGTTCAAGAATTTCGATTACACAAAATATATGCAATCTCGTACATAAAAGGTGGAACTAAACTTAAAAATAAATTTATAAAAATATACAGAGATAACAGACATTTATTAATCAATCTATATTGACAAAGTACAATACGCGTTGACAACATGTCAAAATGCGTTGACAAACTGTCAATGTACATTGTTAATGTCAACCCATTTAATATGATACATTTATTTAAGGGCAAAAATGCCAAAAATATGTCATTCTTTTAAATGATACACTTTGGATTAAAATGAATCTACTTTGTACAAATATCTCAATATTACATGCTTTATGGCCTGGTCACAGGTTTTAATAGACGCTAGATTATTGGACATTGATAATCTATGATTCAAGTAAATTTAAACAATTGTTTGAAAAGGAAAAATGCATTCTAGTCAAGTGCTAATTTATGGTCAATAGGATATCCCTTGCAAAAATATTGCCATTTAAAACATTTCGGTACTAAATAAGTTACACTATAATCATATTGACGCACGAAAATCACGTCATAAAGGTTAAAATTATTTATTTAATTTTCAGTAAAATCCTATTGTTGCTTAATGAAAAATATACAATAACGATTGCGATCCCCACGAGTTTTAACGTATACCCAAGTGTACGGATTGCATACAATAACGTACAATCCCTTTTAGAATTTACAGAGTACTGGTACGTCTGTGTGCAATTCAATTTCTAAATAATATATTTAAAAACTTAAAAAAACATTGACTGATATTGTACCATTTACTAAAAACTAATGGACGCTTCAAAGAAATCTAGTCATTTCTACTAAAACCGAAAACTAAATGCTAAAACCCTGCTATACTAAGGTTTTTCATTGGTCATTAAACGTGTTTTGTCATTTGGCAGTAAACTAATATCCTTCTCCTTTGTTGTGTAGGGTAAGCTTGATAGGCTCTAATTATCCAGAAACCGGAATCGAACCCAATTAATTCACACAGGTAACCATAGTCATATAATATATAATTTCGTGAAAAACTTGTGCTTCTTCTTAACTAAACTGAACATCAGTACATAACTTCGTAAACTGTCGCTTTTTTATCTCCAGAGCCCGTCACAATGAACTTATCGTCTGATGACACGTCACAACTAAGCACTGACGAGGATTCCTTTGACTGAAAATTTCAATTATTAAAATTAAAAAAAAAAAACTTGTAATAATTGTAATGAATGTTAACACATAAAAACAAATACATGCTGCGAATTGAACGCAGGACTTGAGGGTTGAGTGTCGCACGCGCAATCCACTAGACAATTCTAAAAATCATCCTAATTGACGCCAGTAAAAAAATTATCAGTTTGACGTTATGATATGGAATTTTATATTTTATAATATTTACAAGTTCCAAGTATGTGCTGAATCCCTTGTATGTTTGTCCACAAATTTCTTAAAGAAATACGGTAAGTAATTCGCACTTGGCTGAAGATTGGTGGGGTTGCACTCAAATAAACTATTAAAGGAAATGTGAAAAGTTCTCAACGATCCGGACTGCAAAAAAATTTACTCGTCAAAGATCAAAAAATGGGTTTTTCGCGATTCACAAAATGTAAGTTTTATCTTAAAATTAGTTTAGACAAAATGCTCAACTAATTTCCAATAGTTTTTCCAAGAG
Organism: Pieris macdunnoughi; assembly: GCA_905332375.1. NCBI lineage: Eukaryota > Metazoa > Arthropoda > Insecta > Lepidoptera > Pieridae > Pieris > Pieris macdunnoughi. Next base: position 5,269,595 of record CAJOBZ010000009.1, read on the forward strand.
CATTGATATCGATTCAAAAACTACATTCTGAAAATCAAATAACATTTTTATTATTATTTGACAATTATTTTTTAATCGTGTATTGAATCGTACCCAATACCTCACCCAAATGTGTTCTTAATAAAAAAAATAAACGCATTAAAAGAATTTCAGTATTAAATAATGCTAAAACTTTTTTTATTATTACAAATGTTTTTGATTGGGAATGGCCCTGCACCCAAGACCTCCCCAACTGTGTTCCTAATAAAAAAAACGAATAGTAATTAAAGTACTATAAATAATGTTTTTTTACAAGCTTTGATGCTAATTTTGTGTGTTGGAACTGTGTTTGTGTATTTGTCTTCAATATACCTGGAATATACTAGCGCCATACGGCGTTCTCCAGGCGTTGAGTAGATTATCTTTTCCCGTTGACACGAACCATTTGCCACTCGCCGCGAACCTTAGTGAGAGGACACAAGACTCGTGTAACACTAGTTGATATCTATCGGGTTTGCCCGCGTGTAATACTTCCACGTGGGAGTTCTCCATGCCCACGGCCAGCCAGGAACCTAGAATTTTTTTTATTTTTTATTGTTAAAAAAAACAAAATATTACTTAGTTAAATTTTAAAAAAATAGGTGACTATTGTATCTATAGAAGTGACTTTTAAAATCTTATGGCGAACATGACTAAAACTTCTAATAAAAAAATCAGAGGCGCTACAATCTTTTTAGGTCTGAGCCTCAGATTTCTGTATCTGTTCATGATCATTTGTCAATAAATTACGCAAGTAGATGATCAGCCTTCTGTGCCTGACACACGCCGTCGACTGTTTGGCCTAAGGCAAGCCGGTTTCCTCACGAAGTTTTCCTTCACCGTTCGAGCGAATGTTAAATGCACACATAGAAAGAAAATCCATTGATCCATCCACAGGCGGGGATCGAACCTACGACCTCAGACCAACAGACGATAAGGCTTTGATTACATGTAACAATCATATGATCTTCATCACATTCAACCGATGATATTTTGATCGTTGAATGTAAATATCACGATGTCTAGTCACGATTTGAAAACGCGCGTCAAAATTTTGCCATCTGAACATGGCCTAAGAGTTGCACGCTGAAGCCACTTGGCCAACACATCTAATACATATTGAATATTTTTATTAGTCTTCTCACCTGTAGGACAGTATCCCAACGAGAAGATCTGACTTGAGAAGTCGTGCTGGTGCAGTTGCCTTCCCTCCCTCAAGTCCCAGGAACGCACAGTATTGTCTAACCCACCCGTCCATAGTCGGGTTCCATCCGGACTTATGTCTATACAAGATGCGCCGTCCGTGTGACCTGTATGTTATATAGTAATCGGTATATAAAACTCCACCCATTTTTTTTATTAAAACAAAAATAATAGATGTTGAGCAACATGCCCTACAAGTCGAGCTTCGAACACACGACCTAAGCCATAAATTCAGTCAAAAAAAACTTAATTTAAAAAAAAAAATGCTTTTCTTATAAATAAAAATAATGTTCAGTACCTTGGAATTGCCTAACTAATGTTTGATTATGAAGATCCCAGACTGCGATATTGCCATCGGAGCAACAGCTGAAGCACACCTGAAATGGTTGTTATAAACATTACCTACTATAATTTTGTATAAATTTTATTTATTTATTTTATTTTATAATTTATATCTTATCTTGGTGGTCTAGTGATACTACAAGCTTTTAGGTGTGGACCTTACATTTCTGTATCTATTTCGTGATGCTTTGTTTTCTTAAATGGCAAGTACATAGTTTATTTATTTATAAAAACACTCCTGCCTTAACAGGTGACCCTTAACTTGCCACGAGCGAACAATAAGTAATATACTTTACAGACGAAACACAAAAAAACTACTATAGGCTCTAACAAATAATATTACTTTTGCCAGCTAACTCAACGGACAATGAAAAATGTCCGTTAACCTAAGTATTTCGTTAACTAAATTAATACCTCGAATATCAGCCTAGCTTGACACATGCTAACTAACACAAATAAAGCTAACTAAACGTCGATTTCATTAAGATGTTTACACCGTAAGAGCGAATGTAAAGGTGTGTTTAATGCACACATCGGCAGAATAGCGAACGAACGCGTCGCACGATGAAGGCACGAATGGTATACTGCTCTAAATTACTTATTATTAAAGATTAAGAAAGAAGAAAGATTAAACCACAATTAATGAACTGATTTTAATTCATTCATTCATATATATTTAAAAAAATAACTTCCCTCAGTTTCGAATATAACAATGACCAAGATATCTCAAAATCGATCTAAGAAATAAAATATCTTTTTGTCTTAAACAATGCTATTAGCTATATTATAAAGAAGAGGGCTAGAAGAGAGGAACCCTTAAACTGACCATAAACAGAATAATTCTTGTACTTTTTTTACATTATTATTACCATGCTTGTATATGTCACTGGAATATAACAAAATCGTAGGATTTTCGTAGGATTCTAAACGAGAAATAAATGTATTATTTTACGCCCACATTTTCGCCAATTTATCAATTTGTGACGTCTCGTAGTAAATTTATAAAGTAACGGAATATCCATTCGTAAGAGTTATCGCTTACTTATTATTTTATGGGTTAGTTCGGTAAGTTTATAAATTTGCGAAAATGTGGGCGTAAACGCGCGTTCAGCAATGAGGCTATATTAAAATATGTTTTATAAACCTAATCAAGAAACAAAAATACATATAAATCTAAGTACTGTAAAATTATACATACTTTTAAAAGAACTTATTTTACGAAGAAAATTTTACAAGTGATTGACTCTTTTATATCGAAAGTTGGTACAAATTTATTTCAGCATAAAAATGTGCAAATAATCAAATATTTCCTTTTATTAATTACCTTAGAATCAGGACTTATTGCTAGGGCATAGCAGGCCGGGGCTGAAGAAGTGAGTTCTGCTCTCATTCGAGGTGTAGGAGAAGACAAATCCCAGATGGAGAGATTGGAGGCCTCTCCTCCGACCAGCAATGTCCTACCATCTGGTAGGAGTTTCACGGATCTGATGTAATTATCTCTTTGCTGGAATTAGATTTTAAATAAAAAGTTAAATAAAGTAACAAAGAATTTTAGATTTTTTAATTAAAGATTAATAAAAAACAAACATAATTAAATCAAAAAGCCCCGTTTTAAGTCACCAAGATTGTATACCCTTATTTATAATTTTTAAGCATAAACACAATTTTACGAAGAAATGGACTTCTAAAATATGGACCTACAATTCTTATAATATGTTAGTTATAACGAGATGCATATTCAAACTCGAAGAAGTAGAGAGATTGTAACATAAACTGGCCTTTTTTAAATCTTGTCCTAGAATGTCAGGCAATTTGTAAAATGTTTACATTTGATTCAAATCTTTATAATATAAAGTTTATAAACTACAAATTGGGATTAATAAAAGTAAGCAATGAATTGTATTTAAGCGCAAACGGCAAATCTAGAATACAATATTTGTTTTGTTTCCTTCGAAAAACACATTCGTGTTGCAATTTCACATTAAAATTCAAAGTACCTTTGATCTGTGTCCTTATGAAGTTTTTTTTATCAAAAAACCAATGACTCTTAGTCATTCACATGAAATCTTTTGTACTGTCAATACAAATTTAGGCGAATCGACAATTATTTTATTTAGATTTTTTATTATTTTCTTAATAAAAACAACGTTCGGCATACTGATACATTAGTGAAAAAACCACTATATACAAATTTTTATGTGACAAGTAAATTTTGAGAACAAAATTTTTTAAATAAACATATGGATGTGCGCCGGCAAAGGCCAAGGTTATTTGCGATATCATGGGCCAGAACCAGTCTGTTGCACAGATCCCCGTTATCAAAGACGTTGCGCCTACTGAATGCTGTCTCAGACACTATCGACATATTCATATGTTCACAGAGTAATCCCACAGTAGCGATATTGTGTATATTATGTGTTTTAGAATATAATATTTACTTTATTATATTTTTTTTTCGACATTATCGTATTGGCATAGTCTGTAAGGATAATGTATGTATTTCTTTCGGTGTCTGATGTCTTTTTGCATTATGATAAAAAGTAAACGGCCGTTATTAACAACCGTAAAATGACGGCCGTTAGTTAACGGCACCGCTTTTCTAGGAAACTTAAGCTTTACAAATAAATATTTAAATCCAGTTGAAGCTCACCAAACAGTCCAACTGCGATAACGGTTCCAACGTGTTAGGCGAACCGGGGCTGGTGATATCCCATAGTTTGACACAACCTTTACCGCCTGTGTACGCATGCCTTGCACCACTGCTTAGAGATAGGGCCACCGCACACACGACTTCGCCGTGGGGTAATGCTGCCACCTGTCTAGCACCACGGGGAATCCCCGGTCCTACAAGGGCGTCCGCGGGAAAAGGCACTGGTTGGAGCGGACCACCGCATGTGTGGTATGAGTATGCACTGAAATTTTATAGTAAACAATTAAATAATTTTAAATTTGAGGGTAATGGGCCTCTAAAGATCACTATAACTTATGTGAGGTCGATATATTTATTTACACTTCGTTGCATTACAATATAAAAATTTAACTTAATTAAATATAACTGGCGGCCTTTATCGCTTTCGAGCGATCTCTTCCAGGCAACCACTGTGAGAAAAGAAAAAAGGTATTAAATTAGATAAGGTAGGCAAGAAGTGCAAAAATACATATTCTAATAGTTATTAAGAAGAAAAGAAACTAAACAGGAACAAAAAAACAAACTAAACCAATAAACCATGAAAAAAAAAAGTAAAAAGTGCACATGAATCCTAATAATTTAAGATCAGTCTCACGTTAGTTAGTAGTTATTACGAAAGTTAGGGATACGATGGATATATACTGTTAATACAAAATATATAAAACAAACAGGTTTTTTTTTGTTTGTCTGTACGACTCAAAAATACTGGGCCGAATTGAGAAATTATTTTTGTAGGTGTATTTGATGAACGATCCGACTCTTACGAATACTTAAATTTCGCAGTAAATAATGAATAGAAAATTCAGGAGTTTTACTAAAGTATCTTTCAGTACCAACCAACACGAAAATGAAATAAAAAAAATTGTGCGTGCACTAGGTGTACACACGTAAGAAGTGAAACTTCTTTATGATCTTATTTTTCGAAAAATGATCTACTATATGCAACTTTACAGAAATTCGTTAAATTAGATAAAGTTTAACAAAAGGCTTTTATTATCATAGACATGAATACAAATATTTCATTTTACCTTATTACTACGAAGATTATTATAGAATTTCATTAATTGTAATAGAATTATTACTATCATTGAAAAACGTGACGATTTGCTACAAAATTTCTCCCATACGTCGATAAAGAAGTTTCATTCCAACGCCGATAAAGAAGTTTGACTTCAAAAAGCAACATGGCGCGTAACCGATAAATGTGACGCGTAACCGAAAAATGTGACGCGTAACGAAAAAATGTGACGCTTAACGAAAAAATGTTACACTAAATTTTTTTCCAACCTCGATAAAGAAGTTTCACTTCAAAAATGTGTGCGTGTACTAGGTGTACAGACGTAAGAAGTGAAACTTATATAAAACCTTTGTTGTACGCAGAGCCATAATTGGATGTTTTAAGTTTAGAGGTCGGAAACTATTTCTTTAAACACAGTAAATTTTGATACACTGCCTAGCATACAATTTACAAATTAATTGCTGCAAATTGCGATTAGCAAATTTCAAGTCGAAAATGTAATCCGTTGTCAAACTTCAAAGTCAAAAACATACTATATGTCATATTTTAACGCCGATAAAGAAGTTTGACTTAAAAAAGCAACATGGCGCGTAACGGAAAAATGTGACGCGTAACGCAAAAATGTTACACTAAATTTTTTTCCAACCTCGATAAAGAAGTTTCACTTCAAAAATGTGTGCGTGTACTAGGTGTACACACGTAAGAAGTGAAACTTATATAAAACCTTTGTTGTACGCAGAGCCATAATTGGATGTATTAAGTTTAGAGGTCCGAAACTATTTCTTTAAACACAGTAAATTTTGATACACTGCCTAGCATACAATTTACAAATTAATTGCTGCAAATTGCGATTAGCAAATTTCAAGTCGAAAATGTAATCCGTTGTCAAACTTCAAAGTCAAAAACATACTATATGTCATATTTTAACGCCGATAAAGAAGTTTGACTTAAAAAAGCAACATGGCGCGTAACGGAAAAATGTGACGCGTAACGCAAAAATGTTACACTAAATTTTTTTCCAACCCCGATAAAGAAATTTCACTTCAAAAAATGATTTTGATGATTCTTTTATTTGTTGGAAAGTATCGAGGATATCCCAAGGGAGGAAACCTAATCCAGAGATCAAATTTTACATCGTCTATGATTTAGAAACGTATTGCTAACTAAGTTTGATTCCCGTGCTTCAAAAATGTATTAGATTTTGACATACAAAAGTCATAGTTTGCGCTCAGTCCATGAGGTCTTTATTAAAATGAAACTCATGGACAATAAAAACTCGAATTTATTATATTGCAATCAGACATTTCCCATTTTGAAAGGCCGGCAACACACTTGCGAGCCTTCTGTCAATGTTCGTGTCCATGTGCGGCCGTATCACTTAACATCAGGTGAGCATCCTGTCCATTTGCCTCCTATTACATAAAAATACCAATACGAACAAGACCATTTTTATATAATAATAAGTCTTCCTCCGAAACGGCTGGACTGACTTGATGAAATAGGTATGTTCAGATTCAAGAATAGTTTAGATATTTATTTTTAACTTTGATTTTTTTATTTCTGAGAGACAACGGGTCCGCTATATCAAAAAAAAAATTAAGAATATATCGACGTAGGAAAGCACATTTGCTGTAAGTAGACATATTGCAATTGTTCACCAGAGCCAAAAAACTTTATTAATTTCGGAAAAAAATTAATAGTGTCTGACCTATCCATGATATTGCTACCATTTTTGAAACATATATTTATTTAACTGCCAGTCACCATTTGCAATGTAAACTTTTTATCCAAAGTTACTATAAGTACGTGTTTGGCTAGTTACAGCAAACAGTTTTTTAAATCACAAACCTTTAAAACGCTGTAACTAAGGAAGAAAAATGTACGCGCGGAAATATTATCAATTTACAGGCGGTAAATATGCTGTATGCAGGAAATTTATGTATTTGGGTACTTTTAATTGCAATTCAAGATGTAAGATTAGTTTATAATTATGATTAGATCTAGAAATGCAGTGGGTCATTTGGTAATGTAATGTTTGGTTGAAATAAAATGTCGTAAATGGTAAAAAAAAACCAAAACTGTAGGTTCCCTAAACTTGCTGTAAGTAAACGAATGTAAAAATCACACGCCGCTGAAATGCTGTAAGTAGCGTTAAGTTTTTAAATGGGAAGAAGTAAGTATTTGTAAAGAAAAAAAATGCAGATTTTCTTTTGCTGTAAGTGCAAAATGTCTGAAATGACTAGATTTTGGTCTACATACAGCATTTAATCTTGCTAAAAATAATATAAGTACGGGCGTTTTCAACGGCGTATGTAATTTTTTTTTCATCGTAGAGACACAGGTCATTCGATGCGGCTTTTTTTCTGATTCTAATGGCAGGAAAAAGTCACTTTAGGTATTTTGTCTACTTACAGCAAATATGCTTTCCTACGTCGATATATATATGAGTGTGTGTATAATATAATCTTACGGTTTGGCAGGTGGCATCCCATTCGTCCTGTGGCCATCGTAGGGTAAGGGCGTTCTGTACGCGGCATATGGTGGAAACGCGTACCTTCCCGTTGGGGTTGGAGCGCGTCCTTTAGCACCGGGCGTTCCTGGTTTCTCCTGTATTTTTTAATTACTTTTGTATTTCTTGTATACTATAAGTGTTAACGGTATATATCGCAAAATATAAATAAAATAATTTTAATACAACAATTCCTTTACTTCGTACGCATCTCTGATGTGCGGCTTCTCTGATGGTAAGTGATACCACCGGCGGACTCTCAATGCCAAAGATCTTGGGAGTACGTTGCCGGCCTTTTAAAAATTGGTACGCTCTTTTCTTGAAGTAGCTAAGTCGAATGAATTCGGAAATACTTCGGTGGAAAGAGATTTATTTACATCAAAACAAATCTCTTTCCACTTTTTCTTTCTGTTTTACATCTTACTAATCCATTATTTGCAATCGATATATATTTTAAATTTTTTTTTTATAATTGCAATACCAATATTGTCTTAAGGAGTTTGTGTTACTATATGTAGGAGATAATCAACACGATGACATTTATATTATTAGAGTGGCAACACTTATGCAGTATCATAGACATCTTATAGATTATAAATTGTCAAAGTCAATCTGTCAGTAGTGCGTTGCGATCGTCACGTTTCAATAGCCTGCGCATTTAGTTTAAAATGAACATGACGAACAATAGTTAGTGTTTAATAACAATCTCTCTCTCTTACTTACATCTTTAGAGCTCTTAGGTGTAGATCTGCTAGAAGAAGACCCCGATCTCGAAGGTGGTCGAGGACCATTTTCCGTTCTCTCTCCATCCTGAGGTCTCACACTTGGAGACCCCCTTTCTTCCTCATTAGCTACATCTACAACTAAGTCCTGATCGCTTTTCTCGGCATCACTATCCTGAAATGTTTAATAAAATATTGTTGTCTCTTTCCATTTCAGTTTAAACATAATTTGACGGAAAGAGACAAACGACAAATGCCTTACTAACTTGAAAGTATGTATTTCTTTAACCAAAACAAGGATCACCTTAGCATAAGATAATGCTGATGTAGTCTGTGCGGAAAGAGAACTGACGTGGGACTTAAGGTAGATACTTTTTTGTTGACAACCCTATTGCCAACGACATTATAGTTAGAAAAATTAAAAAGTATATAATCATTATGACACAAATTCAAAATAACTTTATTCATAAAGGTAACCAAGTACAGGTATGAACGTCAACAGAAAAGATGTTAAATTGATTCTAAATATTCAAATACTACCAGTTCGCAGGGCGTAAAGCGGGCAAGAAACTTTCCGCTACTCTTTTTAATCGCCAAGATTTGAGTCATACAAATAGTTTGTAAAGCAGAGCAGCCATAAATATTTGAACTGGAGCAATTCAATCCCAAGGATTAGGATCATTTAAATTATCGTTATATTTATAAAAAGCTTTATTTATTAATTTACGTTTAACGAGTTTTGAATTTATTCAATGTTAATTCTCTAATTTCGCTTTGGACTTGTTTAAATGTAGTAAACGAATACAATTTCCATATAAGGAGTGGTTTATCTATATTTTAGATTTGTTCTGTAGTTCAAGTATTATACTGGTGAAAGTCACCATATAAAAGGTTTAACATACAACAAGGCTTCAAAAATATATTGACCAGATAGTGTCATAAAATTTAATTCCTTAAACTTATTCCGACTAAATGAAATGACGCGTAGCAAATAAGAATTATATTAGTTCGCGTAACCGTCACGCCGATTCTTTTTCCGCACATAATCTATTATTATAAGAAAGTCTCCTTGTGATGTCCTAGTATTTAAGAATAAAATCAGAACTTTTTTTTTAAAGCTTACAGTCGTAGTCCGATAAGTCGATTCACTTAAACTGCAAATTCATTAAAGACGGAAAAAAGGTAGCATTGGTAAGTAAGCTTTTGAGGTTCTTATTAAAATCATTAATAAAGGCTTTTTAACTGTATTTGATCTCCACAACTAATTAAGCTAAACCATACTAATTCTAAATGCCTAAACCATCGTTTCTCAACCATTTTTATGTCGCGACCCACGAAAAAGCCAAAAAGTTAACAGTCTTGCGACTCTGTCACTGTAAAATTATAAATTAGTTTTATAACACTACACTATAATTAACGAATCTTTTATACCTATATGTAGTTTGTATTTATTATTTTTCAACAGACTGCGACCCCCTTTTAAAACCAACTCGACCCCCATAGGGTTGCGATCTCCCGCTTGAGAAACGATGGCCTGAACTACTTATAGGACATCGTTTAGTGAGGCTGCGACCACCTTTAGATTAATAACCGTGTCTATTATAGCTTTCTAGTTCAAAGTGTAATATTCATTGCGTAAAATTTGTCTCGTATTTTAAATTTATTACCCTAGATAAAAGAAATACAAACATACACTAGACACAGAGACAGGTACCTTGTCTTCTTTGCGTCGTTTGGCGTCGAGTGGTTCCGGCTCAGCTGGTGAACGCGGCCGATATTTATGTTCGCGTTCGTGAGGTGATACGGAATGACGCTGGGAATTAGCAATTAAATCGAGTTAGCAATCGATCAAATTATCATTTATTCAAACTCAAATTCAAAATATCTTTATTCATGTAGGTGAACAAGTACACTTATGAATTGTCAGAAAGTTAAATTAATTGTAAATTTACATTTACTACCAGTTCGCAAGTCAAGGGCGTAGAGCGGTTAAGAACTGGCAAGAAACTCCCTTTATTCATATTGGAAACGCAACTTACAAACAGTACATCAATAAAAATGTTTAAAAAATTCAATGCTTCTATATTGTTAGTTGTCAAATCAAGGCCAATACTTAAAATCTGCAATTTATAAATGTCTGTAAGGAGTAAAATGTATAAACGTTTATATCAAAAAAAACTAAAATTTGTATATAAATGCGACTGTTTTTTCGGCGGTTTGAGTAGTGTCGGCCAAGTGGCTTCAGCGTGCGACTCTCATCCCTGAGGTCGTAGGTTCGATCCCCGGCTTAACATTGGCTCGAACGGTAAAGGAAAACATCGTGAGGAAACTGACATGTCTTAGACCCAAAATGTCGACGGCGTGTGTCAGGCACAGGAGGCTGATTACCTACTTGCCTAATGCCTGAGGCCCAGACCTAAAAGGTTGTAGCGCCAGTGATTTATTTTTGTGAAAACACAAAGAGTAAATTGTCTGCGATGAAAATCGCTTTGAGTGATTTTTGTATAAAACATATATATTAGGGTGTATATTCCTATTATATAATTTAAATAATACCTGTTGAGCCATAGCTCTTGAAGCAAGCCGGTCGTCATCCCTAGGTGGAGGCTGTCCCGGTAATAAAGGGGGAGGAGCTGGACCTGATAACGGAGGCTTTATGTCCGAAGGCGGTGGTAGCTCCACCTATAAATTATTCCTATATTGTCTTTCTCAGTAAAACGATGTTATTGATCATATATAGGAGCTGATGCTGGTAATTGAGTACTCACTGTATTGAAATTCATACTTTCTGTAAAGTGCAAGTTGGTCAGAGATTTTTTTTTAAACCTGTAACTTTTTCCATTTTCTATTCTCGCTGGAATTACTTGCTAAATGTCAAATCAGTAATTTTAGTTGTTTATTTATTTATAATTAATCCACATCTTGTTTTTAAAGATAATATATACAATTTTTAAATTTAAAATATAGCCAATCGGATTACACGACGTATACGAAGAACGTTATGTACTAACAAAGACAATTTACTACTAACTTATTGGTTTATGTTGTTGTGTGTTGTTATGTGATCTTAAAATCCATTCGATTTTCTTATCTCCTTTGAAACACACGTTTGGAGATAAGATGGAATAAGTCGAGGCTCGCGTAATATATAATAATATAGATAATTAATTATATAGATTTAGGTTGTATCAAGATTTGGGATTGGATACGACGTATGACCAGTTCTATTATCGGGTAACATTTAAGTTTCATATTTGACAACAATATTTAAACCTCAATGTCTATACGTGTTAGGAGGGTCTAAGTTTTTTTAGGATTACCTTATGCGCGGGCGGCGGTAAATGTGGCGCTGTTGGTGGACCAGCACCGGGAAATAGAAGGCCCCCAGCGCCTAACAACGCACCGGCGCCCCCAACACCATGTGGTAGTGACGCTGAGGCGTGGATCTGTTGCTGCAACCAACGCTACTATCAAACACTGATACCGACCAACTTAAATAATCTAGAGATTCAGAAACGAGACTTCCGTATGACGAAATCCAATACATTTTTCAGGACTTATCGCCCATTCGTTTCTGAATCTTGATGAGTAAACAATTATTCACTTCACAAGATCTCTGATATTTCTTCACCCAAAGTGTAAACCAAGTCTAAACTCTAACGGTGTGTGCCCCCTACATTGTACCATGAACGTGCAATAAGACGGAAATGAGAACAGTCTGGAGTTAATAATAAGAATATTAAAGCATTGTGTAACGGATTTGGTGACCGTAGCATATGCGTATAATGCGCGGATGATACCCGTGTCATTATTGCGTGGATATTTGTGCAGAAATTATATTTTTATCCTCAATGCTCCGCGCATGATACGTTTCAAGTGGTAGGTGGCTGAACGGGCATAATTGTGTACTCAAGATTCTATACATTTTTGTCTAACACAGTCCTAGCACGGTCATGGTACTCGGGGTAGAGGGCGGACTTCTTTACAACTGACTTGTAATTTGATGTTTAACTAGCTAACATGAACTGTTTAAGAACTTTTGAATGTATGTTCGTGATAGATGTTCTATTAAGATCCTCCCACACGACGTGCCGGTGACTATACTAATTAGTGTTGTTCTGTATGAGAAATTTATATAAATATTCCTGTTCGTATCCCAAAAGAGCAAATTCCTTTGTCTCTTTTACACACAAGAGACAGAAAGAGACAAAAGATTATTTTAGTTAGTACCATAAGACTGGGTTTTATAAGGCGGTTATTCGCGAGCCAGTTTAGGATACGGGAACTTATTTCGTCCTCGATTAAACGTAAACATAGATTATTTCTACAACTACTTGTTGATAGCAACAAAACATCTAAATCTATATAAAGCCATTCAAGTGCTCTGTGCTAAACTGCGTGAAGTGAATGGTGCTCGTGTTAAATGGAATGTGAAGTAAGAAAACAGTTTTATGAGTGTGTCGATATCAAATAGAAATGGTTATATTAATGACCGAGATATTGATTTAATACCGCCATTAAAACGCAATCGCAATGAATAAGTTAGTGTGCACGGTGTTGCTAGTTAATCGATATAGTACTTCTTTGATTTCATTGACATTGATTCATATAGGTAACACAATGTACACTTATGAACGTTAAAAATAACTATATATAATGCTTCTAATTTTACATTAATTACTGCCAGTTCTCAAATCAACGGCGTAGAACGGAAGAGAAGAACTGGCAATAAACTCTCCGCCACTCTTATTAATCGCCAAGTTTTTTGTTTTACACAACGTTTGTAAGGAGCTGCAACCATTACACCATGTTCCACATGACATCTTAAGTAATTATTATAAGAAAATAAATTAAAAACAAAGATTTGTCTCTATCAGCAGGAGGCATGGTGAAATAGGAGCACGCACAATTACATTCTCGTGGGAACAACACGCAAAGCTAAAAACGTTAGCTTACGATAACGTCAAATATATGGACAACTGATATCTTATTGACAAGATTTTAATCATCAATTAGGTGGCAAGTATTTTTATCACCATTAGTAGCAAAAAAATCCAACCTGCCAATAATACACATCAATTGAAAAGATTAATATGTACTGATTTACGGAAAAATAAGTGCCATTTAACGCAGATAAACATGATAATGAAAAATTAAAATCAAGATAATGGACGCATGTGATTTAAATACTTATCACTAGATAATACTGACAAAGTTTTACATCAATCTGAAGTCTGCAAAAGTAACATTTAATAGTGAATCAAAATTAAATATTAATTAATTTTTAAATCGACTTCTCAATGTCTTTATTACATTTATGCAAAATCTAGTATATTTTAACATTCTCGTCTGTATTTTATATGAGATAAAAATATCTACTATTGCGATAAACCGCCTGGGGTTTAGTCCAGAGGCATAGAACACACACTATATATACGAACTAGAAAGAACTAGTCGTACTATTATTTCTAAAACCCATAACAATAGATCCGGTACAAATAAGTATTTTTATTTAATTTAAAGGCGAAAATAGAATTTTACTTAGGTTTTGTAAATATTATATGATTTATTACTGGGTAATATAATTGTATTCTGGCACTTATTTCTTAGTTTCAATGCGTTATCTTCGCCTCGAAGGGCCTATTAATATAAGAGCTAGACTACAGGTAAGATTGTGAATTGAGACTTTGACTTCCTGCAAAATCCAATACAACCTTTTACCCTACGATTTCTATAATTGTTCCATAATAAATAAATAATGAGTTTTGTATGAAAAGGCAGTTCATTGCATAAATCTAGCAACACAAAGGGTTAATCACAAACGAAAACCAAGCATTTTAACTAACTTACAAGCAGTTGCTGCAATCCCTGCTGTTGTTGTTGCTGCGGACAACATTTAAGAAAAGTCTTTATTAATTTTAACAATTTCTCCACTAACATATCGTAAGATTTCTACGAAAACTCATCAAGAATATTGGTATTACTTTCCGTCAATAACATAAGAAAGTCTTTGGAAGTTTTATACCAAATACCCAATAAAGAGTCTTTAGGTTTAGTAATTATTTTGTTTGTATTCTCAAGGATACGAACAAAAAACTTACCCCTATAATAGCATTAAGTTCAGACATAGTGACCTGCTTAGCTCTCTCAACGGCGGAGGCAACTTGCTGTTGGTGTTCTTGTGCGAGAAATGGCAGAACCTGTCCTATGATTGCGCTCAACCTCTTTGCTATCTCTGTCTGAAAATACAAAATGACTTAAAACAACACTAACTTTGTGTAGAATGGAAATATGAATACAAGTTTGTCACCATCAAAAGCTTGCATGAGCTTTATTCTAAACTACAAATATTTAAACAAAACAACATAAGACTTTTAATATTTTTGTATTAGGTATCAAGATGATTAATTAAACACCGCTGCAACCTTAAAATTAATGACAACACGCACTCAATTCAAGAGCTCTAAGATTTGGATCTTCATGTACTAAATGTACAATTGGTAATACAAATAATTATTTTCTTTGTATGAAAACTAACCATTCTAATTACTCACTTACAAATCATACTTTTTTATAAGACAATGTATATGTGAACAAAGTAACAATAGCATGCAATCAAGTACAAATGTTATAATCGTCTAGAGCCATTAAACAAGTTCCTTGCTAATTATCAAGAAACTATTTGAAAATAATTCTTCTTGGTTTACAAAATATATATACTATATGTTATATTAAATTAATAAGATTGTATTTATCTGTTCTTTATTTTAAATGTACCAGAAATATACATATATTGTTTGAATGACTTAAACATAGTATTACCAGTTTAAAAGACATCTGTCAAAAATAGTAATAATTGTTGTATAAAATTTATAACACAAAGCTCTCATTTCATATACTATTCAGCCACAATTTGATTATATTTCTTAGTTAGAATGATAATTTAGGTAAAGGGAATAACACAAAATGTACATACTTGCTTGTGCATTTCAACATTAAGGCCGTAGGACATCTCATAATACTGAAAAGGAAGAGAAACATTTAATTATAAGAAATATTTAAAAAATTATAAAACAATTTATATTTAGATACACACCATTACATAATGCCTTTGCATCTCAGTTTTTTCACTAGCTAGTTTTTCACATTCTAATTTTAACCTGTAAATATAAAAAGATAATAAACTTTTTCTGATTAACATACTACACTAAATGTTAGTTTTATCACTCTGAACATGATCAACAGTGGTGGACACAACACCAATAATCTTAAGTAAATACTAGCTTTGCTTTAGCATGACCATATGCTTCAAATTAAAAAAAACAACATTGGGCCGTTGCTCCCTTAAAAATTACCAATGTTTTTTTATTGTAACATCAGCTAACAAAAATTCTAACCACAATATTTAATTAACATTTTTTTTAAATAAAGATTAATGTAACAGGTAAATGAGTAGCACATTACTCACGTGTGATATTGTGCTTGTAAAAAATTAAATTCCTCTTTTATTCTTTCTAAAGTATCTGCTATTGTAAACTTTAATTGTCCGGCTGATGGTTGTGGGCCCTGCAATTAAACAACAACATAATGGGAAACAGTAAAACATATACATAAGCACATATATATATATATAATTATATATGTGATTTCAATTATGATATTGCTAACATTAATCAAAGTTTCCACTGATTGATTAATAAGTACCTAAGTAAATTAAGTAGGAAAAAATGAGTTTCGAAACGAATTTTGAAAAGCACTGAATCAGAACTTGTAATGTTGTATACATTAAAAATACAAACCCGAACAGCAGCGGCCTGATGCCGCGCAGGTGTAGGATACATGTTAATATCAAAAACACGCAATTAATATACACATATAATTTAATGTCTTAACTCGTAAAACACTGTGCAAACTGTGGGATCAGCGTCATTTCCCTTAACCTATGCTATAACACATTAAACAGTTTTCCGTAAGAACACACTAAGCACAATGATATGCACAAACTTTTAATAAAAACTTTCACAATAAAAATCATTATCTCAACATTTGTGAATTACCAAATATCGGCTAAGCACTTGCTTTATAATATTACACACAATTTAATCGATACAATTGTGTGCATTCATATTACCAGGGCTAATTTTTAACAAGAATATTTGGAAAATAGCTGATAAATTACTCCTCCATAAATCCACGCCGCAATTTTTTAACTGTCACTCATGCATCATTCACAAACGTTTACAAATCATATTTAAAGGCATTGTGTCATATGTCAATGCGTTTCGCTCGCTTGCATATGTCAATGTCTTATTATTATCTTGGGATGTCAAACAATAACAGATTATTCTAAATATCTTAAATTTTTCCTACTTAATTTTAATTATTAATTTTAGAATCTAATTCTTGAATTTAGTTGTTTTGATTTTTTTAGAACAATAATGACAATTATTAATAATCCTGAAAAAAGTAAAGTGTAATTATAATAATAACAAACTTGGGTAAATAAAGTAAATTCACAGTGTCATTAAAGAGTGCTTGGTAAAATTAAAGTTGAAATGTTCAATACAAAAAACTTATGATATTTATTTACATAAACTATTTTATTTTTATTGAATTTATCCGAATAATATAACAGGTTTTAAAACTACCTGTAAAATGACTGTAATGATGATTAAAATTTTCAAATTTGACTGTACATATTCTATTACTTCAATAAAAACGAATTGTTAAAGAGAAATTATAAGTGTATATTATGTACACTTATGTGTTCCAGATTTTTATAAACCATAAAAATAATAAAATAATCTGACGATCGGTATACGATGTTTATTAACTATAAAACAAACTCATCTTTTAATATATTCGTACTAAACAAATGACATATAAAATAGAACATATATATATTAATAATAATAATTTAGTAGAGAAATAACTTTATTAAATTTAGTACTCAATCTTCTTCTCTACTATTTCTATGCTATAATTAGTTAGTTTATAAATTCATGTAAAATGCTGGCAACACTTATAATAACGTTTATTATAGCATTTGTTATTTAGTTTAGCAATAAGCAAATCATTTTGAATTTTGTTGGCAGATTGTAGACGTCGCGTAGCTGCCACTGCCCGATATTGAAATTAGTGCAGTGGTTCGTATTGGCGGAGTGTTTGAGATTTTCATTCTGGTTCGTTTGTTTATCACGTTATACGTAGTATGTTCCAATGATTATATTTAGAAGAAAGTGCTGTTCCTAAAGTGATATTACGTTGGATGAGTTTTACGTTGCAAAGAGAACCATCATGGATTTCAAATCAGCCGTTTTGAACACATATAATGCTGCGCGAGACGGAAATCTAACACGTTTAAAAGTAAGTATTCATTAACATGTCTTATAATCATATAATAAAATGTAAAGTATATGATCTTGTAGATGTATATATGAGAACATTCCATTAATAACTCGCTAGTAAAATTTACCAATCCCTACATATGTATGTAAACAAGTGTATGTCAGATGTTTAAAAATACAAGCAATAAATATTATTTTTTAGTATCTTGGAATGTAAATAAATTAAATCTGTATGATGTACCTGCATGCACTTTCACATATTCATAAATATGTTATAAGCTGTAACCTGAATGCAGCTCACCACATGTTAGGATCAAGTTATTATTTTTGTTCCTTGAAAGTAATTTAATAAAAACAAACACAATGTAGGTATTAATATATTCAATAAATAATATGATTAAAAGTATTTTCAGTAAAATTAGAAATAGTCAGATTATGAAAATGTTTACATCATGATTGAAAGGGTAGTAATGTTTAAACTATAAGTTGCACCTATGTGTGCACCTAAGTGTGCCAACTGCCAAGTGTAAACTGTAAGCTTTTTAAACTAGGTTAACTGCATTGACACACACAATCAACTCTACCAGAACTTCCTTTTGAACTCTACTCTTATTTGAAAATTAGGTCATCTATTGGACAAAAAATTTCCTCTATGTTAACACAATCTAACAACATTTATAGTACAATACAAACCTTTTTATCTGATATAAACTCGAATTTCTATCATTGTTTATGTAACTTAATGTTTTTAATCCATGATTTGCAACAGTCTTTTGGTGAACTGCTGTAAAAAGTATTTATATTGCAAAAATCATGCTATAAATTTGTGTTTATATCTGTTAAAGAAAGTTTATTTAAATAACTTTTCATTAAAAAATAGCTAGATCACCTTTATATTACTAAAGAAAAATTGATTGTGTATGCCATGATTGCACCATAATAATTTCTTATTTTTTTAATCAATTTTATACAAATCCTTGTTGCATACAAGAAAGAACACGCTGTTCTTGAAATGCCATATAGCAGTCAACACTTTGAACTTAAAATAGTATGTACAGTCATTGCAGATGTGCTACCATTTTAGTATCATAAGTGTACAATTATAACATTCACATTATACAACGTCTATTTTGTGCAGTAAAGAAAGAAATTTGATGTGTTTTATCCCTATAAATATAAAGATGTTATTATCAAATAATAAGTTGTAAAATTCGTAATAATATTTACTAATTTTAAAGTAAAATAAATTTTTATCATTATAAATAATAATGTTTATAAGTAATGCCATAGAATTAACTTCATGTATACACTATATAGTATGAATTAATTTAACATAAAACCAAATGATAAAACTTCTTCAAACATTCTAACTACCCGCATCCATTTACTAATAATAAATCTAGCCTCTCTTGTGAACTTCAATGGAGTATAATTAATTCCACCTTCAAAGAGACCTATATTAGATACTATCTCATAAATGTATATAACACTGTTATACACAATAAACTGAGTAGCTTATGTTACTAAGCAATTTCAGTTGAACTGAATTATCTCAATAAAATCTGAATTAATTATACAATGACCAGTATTGGTGGGTAATCATCTCAGAAGTACTTGATTTATTGATTTAGACAGCTGTTGGAATGGAAGACAAACATTTATCTTTGATAGAATTTATGAAAAACTTTTATCTTTATTTGTAGATAGCAGGTACCAGAATTATCTATTTGTCTTTAAAATAATGATGAAACACAGTTTATATGTCTACACGGGTTAAGGGAGTTCACTAATATTTATAAATATATTTAGTTTGAATGTTGCTAAGCTACTTTAAATATAATTATGCAATGCCCAATGTTGTAACTGTACAAGCACATTTCGGCAACGCGATTACGATATCTGGGACGAAGGCGAATTTAGCAACCTAATTTTTTATCGATAAGCTAAAATCACTTGTATCAATATCGATACATATAAATACTGATTCTATACTAACATTGTCAGAACTAATTTAGTTTTCTTATAATTTAACTTTATTAAATCAAAGATGATACCTTACAGTATTGAGATTTTCAGTTTAAGTTGTCTTATCTTCTATCAAATCGTCTGCTCTTGGTATCTTATTAAATTTTTTGTTGTTAGTTATCATGTAAAAGATACCTGATTGTAATGTACACTATATTATTAATAATGTTGGCTTGGTTTACATTATTCAATGAGCAATGAACGAAAATGTTAAAATATTCTATCTGTACTAAAAACAAGTAATTTCACGATCTCAAGAACCGATCTAACAGGTTCCTATGGCAACTATGATAATTGAATGTAATGTCTTTAATTTCCAGTATAATTATGCCGACACCCATTTTAGGGTTTACTTTGTACAGGCGACTCGCGTTCCACAATGCTAGTGTTTTTTGCGATCACTATTGAGAAGCGATACTAAATCTTCTTTAATAATATTATTTGATTTTTGTACACAATATTAAATATATAAATTATGCGGTGTGTGTATTGATAAAAAGATAAAATAAAATTTAATATTTAAATGAGGAATCAAAGTGCCTTTAAAGGAAAAGTTGTATCTGATTAATGTATTAAATTACTCAATTGTAATTGCAATGTATTAAATAGGATTACTCCCAATATAAACGGAGAAGAGTTAGAGTAAAGATATATATTTCTTATTCCATTATTAGGGTGAAACCCACATCTTGTTAGAATCTAACATCAAAGCCTTAATTTTTTTTATATATATTACTTATTTTTTACGGAATAATAACGGTTGTGTGATATATGTAGTATGAAAAATATATCCGAAGCTAATATTTAAAACTTTACTCCATATACATATATATGTACATATCTTGGCTAGGAAATGCGCTTTCTGTAAAAATTATAGTAGACTCGTAGTAACAACGATTTGTTTAGGAGCATTTAGCCGATTGCGACTTATTTCCTATGAAACCTAAAACGTCACTCAAGTTAGTTGTTCCTTAGTTAGCTAATAAATTACTACTTATTAATGTTGATATTTTACGCACGCGGAAGTCACGATTATATTATTATGCCATTTATATACCTATGTAATAGACGAATAGAATAGACGCCATAAATTTTGTTTTTGTTATTTATTTTTGTTTGAATAAATAAGGAAAAGACGTTTCTGAATAGGATTTAATGAATTTTAATAAATTGCAGAACTGTAATTACTGCTAATTTCGGATTCCAGTATTAAACCATACTCAGTGATAAACCAAAAGTACAGAGGTGAATAAGGAAATTTTGTCCTAGTTTAAGTTTCTGTTAGCATTTACTAGCTGTCTTTGTCACCTGCTTCTAGATGTTCCAAAGTCTTGGATATGGTTGTACAGTGCCAGCCGAGAGGTTCTTTCTAAGCTATAGAAAGGAGACTGTGCGGCTGAAAGATGTATGTATCAATACGTCCTAGGTCTAGGGTGGGAATTAAGTGGTGTGGAATTCCTTTGCCCCGGTAGGATACGACCCCGGGAGTCTCCAGCAGCATGGATGCACCCGAGGAATATTTTAGTGGGTATTGCTAACCTGATTCTCTGAGTAGTAGAGTGGATGACTGTTTTGAGTTGAGTCATACATATTCCTGAAGCCTTTGTACTTTGGTTGCGTTATAGTATTTCCTTCTTTGTTATAAAAAAAAGGTTCGGATAAGTAACACTTGTTAAAAATTTCGTGCTCGTAAAAATCCTACTCCCTCTAATAAAAAGTTTGTTCCGTGACCTATAAAAATCGTAAAATAGTTTCAAAGGTGTGTTAAATAAAATGTATTTGTGCTATAATATGTACAACGACAAAACAATAAGCCAATTGAGTTTGTGAAAAATCGCTTTGTTTTGCTCTTGACTTTTTGCCAATTTGCGGAGAATAGTGTATGTTGAATAGACTTTTTTAGTGCTAGGTCGCTTCCTTGTTATTATGACGCAATGTTATGGGATTTCCTGTAATTATAATGAATATTTAGGCACTGTAATGATAAAATGAATCATAACGCGTCGTTATCGTAAAAAATTATAGCTCTTGAAATATTTTGCGAAATTAATAAATTTTACAGATGCGGATTAAAGGTATTGAAAATTGTGGTATTATTTATGTGGAATCATCACATTATAATGGCATCAACTTTCCATTGTTTACACGCAATGTAACATTTTTAAACGACTTTCATACATTGTTGATTTATACTATGACCTGCCCGACTTCGGACTGGAGTTATGTATAGTATTCTGTACATAATTCGTTTATCATGTGTCGAATGCATGGGCCTGCTTCAAACTTTGCTTAGACCTAGAGTATGAGCCTGAAAAGTATCACACAAAACGTACCTCACAAATCCACTACCTGTTGTCCACCACTCACCAATCACCAATCCCCATATAATTTCCTCAGTTCTGCACCAGTAATGGATATATTTGCGACAAGTTTGGAACGATTGAGAGACGAATGTAAGATGTGTTTACTTTTTAAGTAGTAATACAATTTCTTGGTAGTTTATGGATAGTAGTAATTATAGTGTAAGTATAGTATAATTATTGTTTGGCATCTATTCGGCTTTGAAGCTCGGAGATTATCGTGGACATTGAGACAGTTGACAAATTGATTTATCCCAGAAATAAATTATCTGTCTTATATCTGATAACACACGCTATCTGTTTTAATAGGAAAGTAGGAGCTAATGTTTGTTACGGCATATCATAACACTACGTACTGAGACGTATTATTCCTGAATTTGACTTTTGGCAAAACAATATTTCTAGAGTGTCTTGGGGTAGTTATGGCACTTAAAAATGTTGAAATGTACGGTTAACATATTTTATAGTCAAATATGAACTAAATCAGCTTTGGCGTAGTTGTTCATTTGTAATACGTATTACATCGAAGACAGAAGTTTACCTAATAGTTTCGTGATAATTACCGTTTCAACAGAAAACTTATAATATTCGAATATTTGGCTGAATTTTTTGTTCGAACATTTCAAAAGGAGCGTATAATAGACGTTAAAATGAAACGATTCAATGTCATTTACGCGATTCAAAATAGAATACTCAAAGACCTTAGGGTAAAATTTTAATCACGATTCTGAATAGCGGTTAGTTACTTAGGTACGTCAAAAATGCATTGGATTTTGAAATATGGGTCATTGTTGGTCAAGTCTCGTTTCTCAAACTAACCTTTGATACATGTACCCTTTTGGTCTATTCATAATACCAGTTCCAGTATACTATAGACAAAAACTTCGTTATGTCTATATATATATATATAATATTCTCGTGTCACAATGTTCGTTCCCATACTCCTACAAAACGTCTCGACCGATTCTTATGAATTTTTTTGTGCATATTCAGTAAGTTTGAGAATAGGCTACTATCTATTTTTCAAACCCTTAAATGTTAAGGGCGGGCCCTTATTTTTATTGTTTACATATTTTTTTTTGTTTTTAATTTGTTCATACATAAGCATACAAAAATACATACAATCCTTAATTTTCATCCCTCTACGATCAACCCCTATTTTTTATTTGTTAATTCAAATCTTATGACTTGAACTCTGAGGTTTATATATATATAGAGAAAAATTCACAGAAAAAACCTAAAGAGTTTTCATTCCAAAAAACCGAACAGTCTCTGGGGTAGCATAGCAAAATGTTTCATGTTGGTATATACTAAAAAGGTAGGTTAAGTAAAATCACATTAAGGAGAAACAATTTTTTTTTTACAATTTTTTTTCAACAAATTCAAACAATTTCCATATAAATAACATATATGATTCTCCGACAAGATGTACAATATGTCAAAAATAATAACATATTGAATAAGTTTTATATATTTGGCGGTATAGGGCAGCTTACTAATGTAGCTAGTTATTAATCTCATGAGATCATAACTGCATCGCAACAGCAGCGTATTTTAGTCATTAGGGTCATATGTATTGAGCGTAACACACGGCAAGTTAAATGACCGCAAACACACATGTGACAGAGATAAAGTAGTTTATATTATAAATGCAAAGGGAAATGCATTGTTTGTGGACAAATTATCAAACGAAATTACTTACCCATTTCCTCTATAGAAAAAGTCATGTCTACGAAATTTTTTCTAATATATGAGTTCCTAAATTCTATTTGTTCTAATACTATATTAATTTGTTGTGTTCTCAACCTGTGCGTCAAGAAGATAGATCCTTTACAATAGAAATATTTTTATTTATTAATACTTCGTTGCATTTAGTAGAGTGCCCGGAGCATTAAAAACCGTAAAACCTCGGATTAGAGTTACAGTGAATGAATTTATATGATCGATGTGGGATATTGTTTTTTAAACTATAAATTTCAATGTTTACCCAAAATTTTTTGCACTCCATTGGTATAATTTAAAAAAAATTATTATGAAAAATTAAATTAAAACAAATTAAAATAAAATTAAACAGTATTTTATTTTATTTATATGTTGAAATATAATAATAAATACTATAATTACTACTATACTATTTTTTTTAGTATAGTAGTTTTATTCTAAGAGTACATTGTCTTCACATAAGATCCTAGTTGCCCCTTCCAAAAGGTAAGGCTATACTAAAAAAATTAGTATACATGTTCCTCATATATTTACAAATATCGAAACCGTAGAATATTATACATTAAAGAGTAATAAAAATAATATAAAAAAAACACAATAAAGCAGTGTGTGAGATAAAACGTTCAATATAAAAACGTCGTCATCAATACACCTTCCAGTACAAAAATATACAAGAATTTTTCACAAAAAAAAAACAAATTTTCACTGTTATAGAAGCACAATATTCACCGAACACGTGTTACTTGCAACTAAACTGGCCGAGAAATTCCATTGTACATAGCGGCTGTCGCTCCGCTCTCTTGCTGTTCGAGATCCCTAATGCTGCAAAAAAAATTTGGGTAAACATTGCAATTTATAGTTTAAAAAACAATATCCCACATCGATCATATTAATTCATTCACTGTAACTCTAATCCGAGGTCAAAATCCCCAGGCGCTATACTAATTACAATATAAAAAAAATTGAACATAATTAAATGAAAAGGAGGGCAACTGGCGGCCTTATCGCTTTCGAGTGATCTCTTCCAGGCAACCACTGAAATACTTACTACCCGGGCTGAGGTATTGGCGTATAAATTGGTAAAATGGAATTATTGGTGGAAGGGTGACAATTAGGAGATATGTTTTCTGCCATAATCGTCAATGTAGTCATGGCTATCTTTTTTAGTTATTATAAAAAATAGTTTATGACGTATTCTTATACCTACCTGCTTCTTCATCATGTGTCTTTTCTTATAATATAGTCCCAATCACTGTTTACATAAGTATTAATCGCTTTGTCTTATTCCATTAATTTTCCATTATTATGTAAGTTTCCATTTATTGTTTACCTTATCTATTTTTTTCTCTCAGGGATTGCCTGGAAGAGATCGCGCGAAAGTGATAAGACCCTATTCCTCTCCTTTTCAATTAATAACGTCAATAGTATTATATTTCTACAACAAAGTGTTAATAAATAAACTACTGATTATACAAAATTTAGAAAAATCGAGCATGCCATTTCGGAGGTGTTTGGTTACCAAACACAGTGAGACACGAGAATTATATATGTATCTATATTATATATATATATCTTGGTGTTGTAGATTGTAGTTTAAGCGTTGAAATTTGTCGTTTTAAAGTTAAACAAATAATCAAAATAGCGGGTATGATTTCCGAATGCAGGAAATGACGAACATATATTTTAGAATATAGTAACAAATATATTCATCTATTGTACACTGGCGATATCACAATCGCTAGGTCAATGAATCGCATTTTGCATTCCCATTTATCTTGGTTCAGTTACTCTTTAATATTGTTTTAATGTTTTATTTATAATTTTTTTTATACATGTGTCTTCACTAAGACATCATGGAACATTACGATCTAGCCTAACTTAAGACTAATAAATAATTTAAGTCTAACCTAATTAACTAAAAAGGATATTTAACATAAGAAAGTGTCCAATAACACTACTTACTGTCTCTATTAGGGTGAGGCCAAACGAGCGTAATTTTGTGAGTCGTGAGTCGCAGAATTTTGTTCGCAGAAATTCTTCCTGGCAGAAATTCTGTTGGGATGCCAGACGAGCGCATTTTATTCAGTTACTATCGAACGTTTATAGCGGATGTTTGTGTCGTGCAATGGAACCGTTGAAAATGTTGTGTATTTACAAAGCATATTTAGACGACGAAGAAGTAGATAATGCCAGAAAAAGATGCTGGGTAAATCCGCTTAATAGTGAAAGACTGATGCTCGGCCCGCGCTGGCCCCCTCTCCCCCCGAAAACTCAATTCGGTCCGAATAATGCGTGTGAGTCGGCAGACAACTAATTTTGCGTCGCCGTGTGAATGAAACAGGACTTTTGTATGAAACCGAATGCAGCAGAAATTACGCGACCGAAATTACGCAACTCACAACTCAAAAATTTACGCTCGTTTGGCCTCACCCTTAAGGAAGGAAGTAGTAGTAAGACACTCTGTTCTTGTGTTCTATTTTTTCACTCACTGTTTAGCACTTATTACTAACGTGCACTAACACTCATTCACTAGTTCGAATGGTTTAAATCTTTCAATCATTAAATTTATCAAATAAGCATACAAATAATAACCGTGTGCATACACTATCGCTATCTAAGCTGTACGCTACTTATAACTTTATTTACTTAATTAAGCTATCGCGGAATATGCTTAAAAGGTGTATTAAGCACATCCATAGCGTTAAATCACCTGCATAATGAGCACACCCCCACATACAAACCCTCACTTTCACACAGCATTACGTATTTAATAATTCTTATTGATTTTTCCTTTTGTAAATGTGTGAAAGTTTTTCGTATATATACGAGTATACTATCTATTCCGTCTTTGGCTATATGTTTAGTATAATTGTTTTTCGTTGTATATATAATTTATCTTAGCTGTAGGATTACGAAATAATTAAATAAATACGAAGTGTAGTGATAGTTGATACTACCTATGAACCCAATGCCTTTTTAAGAATTTTCACACTATTGAGGACCCTAAGTCGAATTGGTTCGGAAATACCTCTTCGCTAACCATATGTATTTTTCTTTGTTTTCAATTGTTACCGCCTTCATCTCTTATTAGGTTGCAATGTGTTTCTTATTAGTCTTTGACCATCAAAACGAAATATAGTTTTGTGGTATGACATTTTTATTAGCCAAATGGTATCAAAATATACTATAACTCGCTTCCACCCGTAGCTCATCCTTCTTTCCATATTTGACACTCCCAGAAATCACACTATTGGTGACAACTGTGCAAAGATACGCTCGATAATTTATCGCATTCACATAGACACGCGTCTTGCGGGGGACTTTATTAAATGACGTAGAATGTTTTTATTAAAACCAGTTTGAGTTATAAATTTGTTTATCATTTAAGCTTATTAAGTTACCAGTGCCACCTGCTATCCGGCTGCGGTTGGGACAGGTGCACTGAGCTGTCGAAAATTTACCCCATCCGGACTTTGCGTAGATATAATCAGTTTTCAGTAAAAAATCAGGAGTTTCACTACAATGATAAGACGTTCTAGCCATATGACTTATGTAAAAGCATGAATAAATAATACGACACTTGTAATTCAGAAACGCGATTTCGATATCCAGCACACTTTTCAGTTTGAGATTCAATTTGAGAACTGTTTCATAAAAACTAAAATATGGGCCTATTTGGAGTTTTTTAACCTACTTTAGTTACTAAGCTTGCTCGTGTCAAATTGTGTTTGCGCTGATGTTTAATAAATTGGATTTAAAGCTTGATGAAAAACATACAGTTTTTAACTCCATTCCTAATCTTTATGATTACATTCTCTTTAGTAAAAGTACTATGAAAATTCCTAAAAATAGGTTAAATGCCTGTTTACTTGCGAATAGCGTCACAATAGACATCCTGTATAATGTAAGCTATCAGACAGATAGTAGGTACATAGTTATTAATTAACAAATCATAAAATAATTTAGTTTTATAGTGATTAGATTTTTGTATTTGTATTTAAATGTATATTTATAAAAACTTTATAATCGTGAGTCCATGTGAATAAATTTTAATTGGTTTTAATTATAATGATTAAATTTAAACTTTTTACTATTTATTATATAAATAAAGTATAATTAAACATATATCACGGTCATGTTTACATAAGGGAACATATATGAAATTATCTTCTATTCTATTCCATCTAAGAAATGTCAAAAAAAAACATTTGATTAAATAAATGTTTTAATTACTATAAAGTTAATGATTATCTAATTGATAAAAGGGCCTGGGACTAGTTACTTTTAATTAATTTGCGATATTTGTTTTAAAACAAGTGTTGTTTGATGGTTTGCTATTTTAAAAGAGTACCGAGAGTTTTTTACGCCGGCTTTTTCTCTTGGCCTACACTTATGTAATGGGGCTGGCTTAAACCATAGACAATATTATATGTCGTTGATTTAAATTAAGACGTGCGAAAAGTAAGTATTTTACTAGGTTGAAGAATTTAAAGTTTCAAATTAGATACAGAGAAATCTAGGTCAGGCTATTACAGTTGCTGCTTTCATAGCGTACGAAAAACTGAAATTTGCCTCCAATATTATGGCCTAATTTTCTTTTTGTTTTTTTTTCGCACAAGTTAGAAGTTTGTTGCCGGTTGTCGAATGGAGCCACGAGATCTGTATCAATATTTACTTTTATGGGTATTAGACGGTGCGGGGTTTAAAATATTATTTTATTAGATGCCTAGTTGCCATGATTACCAATACAAACAAATCGCTTAACAGTTATATGTAAGAAAGATAATGATTAGAAAAGAAAACATTAGACAAAAATTCTGGTTTACTAAAATACACTCACTTCGCTGGCTCTGTGACCCAAAATGTGTCTTGGCCTCCTAAACTAGAAACTTCCAGACCTTTGCCATTTCCCGCCAATTGGAATCTTCCTGTACTCCGCCGGTACCGGCGGTACCTGGGCCGGTCTTATGCTCTCCGACCACTAGGCCGGCTCTAATATAATTCCTTCACTGACGCATCTTGACACATGCGGTCAAGGTTAAAATTACGCTTTTCTATTATCAATGACTTCTACAACATCACTATAACACTTTTACACCATCACACAACACAGCCAAATAGGTGTTACTTAGTTGAATGTATTGAATAATTTTTATTTGTTTGTTTCCTTTTGTAAATTTTTGAACCTTTTTGTAGTTAAATGTACCTATATGTATATTCTGGCTATATTTTCAGTTGAACTGTTTGTTACCATATATATATAATTTATGTTAGCTGTAGGATTACGAAAAAAATAAATAATAATGACAAGTAAAACACACACGTAATTATGAAGGTATTAAAAGTAATGCTTTCTTCATTATAAATGCGGTTAAAATGTTGTATCGTTTTATTCGAAATTCGTAAGAGTTTGTTACATTACTTGACCGTACAGTTTAGCCTTCATAAGTATTAATTTGGTAGTTAATAAGCGGGTGCACTGACCTCTCAACAATTCAATGTTGCAAGAAGTAGTGGGATACTTACAGTTGCTTGATTGTATGATGACATACCATAATGAATTTATGAAGATTATTTTTGGAATCGGTTTTAACCAGCAGTGTTGACGTGCGACTCTCATCCCTGAGGTTGTAGTTTCGATCCTCGGCTGTGCACCAATGGACTTTCTTTCTATGTGCGCATTTAACATTCGCTCGAACGGTGAAGGCAAAAAAATAGTGAGGAAACCGGCTTGCCTTAGACCCTAAAAGTCGACGGCGTGCGTCAGGCACAGAAGGCTGATCACCTACTTGCCTATTAGATTAACAAATTATCATGAAACAGATACAGAAATCTGACGCCCAGACCTAAAAAGGTTGTAGCGCCACTGATTTTTTTTAACCAGTAGTACTGAGGTCTGGTTGGTATTGTTTATACATTAAAATGTAATCGTAGATGGTCCAACTGTCTCATGTACATAGCGAGTTTTATAATAATTTCGAATACAGAAAAGGACAAATGTAGTACGGTGATTTTGAAGTTAAGTTATTTAAATAAATGATTACTTATTCTTGATCATGTTTGACTTATTATATAAACAAATGTTTTGAAAATAAGTAAATATTGCCGACATTAAAATTCAATATGTTTTTGACATAAGGAAGTGTTTACAATTTAGTGCGGTTTATATTATGTTAATTTATATATCTTTATTGTGTTAGTTTTATACAATGAATAATTGATAACAAGATAGTTTCAAATAAATACATTGTTTATTTGCCAAGAAATTTGCACATTTAGATCGATTCATTACAAAAATCCGCACAAATAGCTATATTATAAAAATTATTTAATTATTTCATAATATAATTTAAACATTTCATCACCTTCCCCTTGAAATCATTACACGGCAGTGATCTGCAAGGTAGTCGGTTCGTGATGTATGAGTTTATCTATACTAAGAGACCTTCTATTGAAACGATTTGTATAATTCTTTTACCATTTTAAAGACGTTATTTTTTTTGTAGACTCGTGTGTGCCATATAATACATTTTCGTGGTATTCAGATTTGCAATGTTAGTCGTAAAAAAAACGTTAATGTATGATTGAGATCTAGAGAAAAGTTGTATAGCTTGATAATGCCTACAAAAAGGTCAGGTATGTCTAACTTTTATCTAATATATAAAATTCTCGTGTCAATGTTCGTTCCCATACCTACTCCTCCGAAACGGCTCGACCGATTCTTATGAAATTTTTTAAGCATATTCAGTAAGTCTGAGATTCGGCTACTATCTATCTTTCAAACCCCTAAGTAACAAGAGGTGTCCACCCCAAAAAAAAAATTTTTTGTTTAATTTTTTTTTATTATGTTGCATTAAAAAATACATACAACCCTTAATTTTCACCCCCTACGATCAACCCCTATTTTTATTATAGTAGTTAGCTATTTTTATTGAACTAAATAAATGTTTCCTAGAAATAATATATAATATGTACATATATATATATGGCAAAACAACGTTTGCGGGTCAGCTAGTATTATATAATAAACAGTTTTCACCAATATATAATTTTTCAAGTCAAGTCTATAGCGGGGTGATACTGTTTCTATAATATGTTATTGTAGCGAAAATGTTATATGTAAATTGACTAAATTCTATGTAAGTAATAAAAAAAAAAATTATTTCCGGTCTGTTTTTATATAGTATTTTATATATTTTCACAATACGAAGTGTAAGTTTATTCACCTGTGGCTAGGATAGCGTGACGAGGCTAAATCTAAATTAAGTTTTTATATACATTGCCCATTTGACTCGTTTGAACTTAAAACATTTCAATGGCCCATAAACAATATATATTTAATATTTGTAAGCGATGATCGTTTTCCTTCAATCCAAAGTAATTATTATTTCACTGGGTGTGGATGCGGAAATCTTTGGTAGGAATGTAGTATAAGTACTGTACATATAACTGAGATATCGTGACTACGATTTCCGCCGAACTAATAAAATAGTTGCAGATATATCTGTGGATGGATGGTAGTGGAACGGGACGGAATCGATGCTCTTTTATTTTTAATGACATGCTTAAATGGTTTGTTATATTTGCACTTCTATTATACAAATATTATCTTCTTTTTGAATGTTTATAATGCATAACTAATAACTATCTAATTAAAATATATTATAAGCCTATTAAATTTATGTACATTCATGTTCCTTTCATATATTTAAAAAAAATCTTCTAGCAAGTTTAGGAATAATACCAGTGTTTTCATACCATTCTCGTTTGAAACGTAGTGATTAGCAAGCGATAATTAGCCGTTATTAGTCATAGCCGCGAAAGTGGATGGAAATCTAGAAAAGAGGTTCATTAAACTCGGTCACAATTTTGGTAGGCATTTGTCGTGTTATACTCAGTACCGGACGTTATTTGGGTTTCATTGTTTTTTGTTAGGTCAATGAAACAAAAAAAAATTATAAAGTTGGACCGAGACTGGCATATAGCGGAAATTAAATGTACATCATGTCTTGGACTTCTCTTGCGGATTATTAAATTACAACCATGTCACCTCGACGTCTGGCGTTCCAAAAGCTAGTAGAGATATTTTGCACCGATTGCACCTCTCGTTACCCGCCCTCGCGCCGCTGCCACGCCGCTGTTTTCGAGAACCGGTCCATTTGATTTTACGCATAAGATCCTGCCGCTCCCGCGCCGCCGCCGCTGCCGCCCCGCTGCCGCAAAATTCGAGGCAGCAGCCTTAGAGCACTTCAAGCGTACCATTTCCTTATAGGCCGTCAATATAACATAAGCCACTTGGTGATGCAGGTGTTCATGAGCGGTAAGCACTTCTTTCTAATGGCGGTCACCTTATGCCCCATAAAAAAAAATGTTGTTTATTAAATACATTGGTTGCTTCCTATTGAAATCTTGCAAAACGCTCATATGATATTTGTGATACAATTATTTAGTAGTATCGTATCGCTTGCTCTGTGATTGTGAATATTTAAATAGGCGATCGTTCTATCCTTGGTCACGTTGAAAACTCGTGAGGCCGTTCGTGAACTGGTAACACACAGTAGTGATGCGTGGGAAGTGGGTACAACGACATGCATAGATTTCTATATAACATTAGTTACAACGCGTTTCGGTTCGTCAGTTTGAATTGCTATTGTTCAGTCTCGTCTTGTGACTTGTTTTAATAAACAAGTATAAGGGCTAGTTGATTTGTTCTTAGGGTAGGAAATAAAACACTCTAATAAAGACTTGATTCACTATAATTCACTTCACTGACTTTATATAAACTGTATGACTTCAAACTAAAACAAAGAAATTGCCCGTGCGCATGTGTCATAACTTCTTCGTAACAATTCGTAAACATCCGAACTAGTAAAATGAGCAACTATTGCACATGCGCACTTGTAACAAGATTCTTAAAAATATTTAAAATTTAATTAAATAAATATTAAAAGCTAACACAAGAATAAATAAAATCAACAGCCATGTAATGTTTCGCTGTTGAAATGTAGGCCTCCAGTGAGACCTGATGAAGCAAGGAACCTTAAAACTTTCGGTGAATTGCCAGAGACTGTAGACGTACGTATTAATGATACGATTGTTTATTCCGTGGATGGTTTGGATGAAGACATTGAGTCTGGAGTTGAAGTCAGCTCAGATGATGAAGCTGATGCTGTTGATGCAGTCTAACACATGGTGATCCTAAATTCTTTAGTAACTGTGTTTTTGTTTATTATTTTTGTCTATAGAAAGAATGATTTACCCCAATAAATATCTGTCTATATATTTAAGCATCTGCAAACAATGCTACAAAATTCTAATATTTATATGTCCCAAATAAAGTGTCTATTGTATATTTATTGAAATAGTTAATTTACAAGTAAAAAATTACATTTCATCCGCTAGGACATATTGCACAACATTCCTGGAAAATATGTAAAAGTTTAAAATTGCTTAAAATTTAACCAATGTACATAATTAAATTAAATGAAGGAAGTGAGGTACCACTCTGGTGGGCCAATGATGCATGTCCCCTAAGCCAAGTTTCGAGTGTATGTGCACATAGAAAAACAATTTGACTATAATTTGTGTGTTGTCCCCACGAGAATGTAAGTGCGTGCTCCTATTTCACCATGCCTCCTGCTGATAGAGGACAAATCTTTGTTTTTAATTTATTTTATTATTATTAAATAACTATTAATCATATGGAACATGGTGTAATGGTTGCAGCTCCTTACAAACATTAACAAAAAAAAGAGTGGCGGAGTTTATTGTCAGTTCTTCTCTTCCGTTTCTATGCCCTTGATTTGAGAACTGGCAGTAAATTTAAAATTAAAAGCATTTAATATGTATTGCATTTTTGACGTTCACAAGTGTACATTGTGTTTCCTATATGAATAAATGATTTTGACTTTGACTTTCCCGGTAACGAAGGTATGACCACAGGTTTGAGAGCCACTCGCTAAACAGTGTAAATTCCATATAAAAAATACACGTATAACCTTAATCTTGACCCACGAAAACGAGCGTGTAATTGCTCATTCGCCGTTTATTTTATGGCTGTGTTTACATGACTTGCCGGAAAATGATAAACCAGTTTTAATGTATTGCCATATAAAAAGATGGAATTATTCACCTTGAATATTGCAAAAGGCGAACTATTATTGATTTTTTTAATGTCAGAAATGCAATAGCGTGTATTCGAGTTTTCAAGGCCCGAATGGATGTAATTCAATGTGAATTTTTTAATGATAATTTCAAAAGATGTTTTACAAATGCAATTTAGTGCTTTTTATATTAAAATGTTAATATATTCATGATAAATATTTACATTTGGCACTCCTGAGAAATATTTTGCATGAGTCAAATAATTGTTCCATGTGATTCGTAAACGCGAATTATTTTCGTAATTCCCCAATGTATCGGGTAATACAATTACACTTAGTTAAAAGGATATGAAACATACCTTGTTATTAAATTGAATAAATAATATAATAAAATAATAAATAATAATAATTATTATTAGGAATATTAATTAATAATTGAATAATATACTAAATATTAAATATTATTAAATTATTAACGTTAAATATTTATTATTAATTATTTAATATTTAAAAAAATAAAGAAAGCCAAAGAAGTATTACTTCTTACGCGCGTACATAAGTAAACGCAGCCTTATTTTTATATCTATTAATGTACTTAATTGACTTATCTTTTCTGTTTCGTTTATTTTGTATAACATTGTAATCTGTTTTGTCTTTGTATATTGTCTAAGTGTTTTCTTTTATAATATGTAATAAATAAGAATAATGAAGAAACCGCAGGGCTCTTCTATAAAGTTGATAATTTTTTGTAAATATTGGTCGGAATTTAACTCGCTGGCGCAACATCCGAAAGTCTTGGCCTCCGCTACCTTCAACTATCTTGCGCTGCTGCTTGGCTGGTTTGACGATCAAATTAATAAAATAAAAATAATATAAGAAGACGTTATTAATAGTAATAAGGAGTATTAACTGTATTTATATCAATTTGTATTGTAAATAAAATTAATATTTAACAATTTATGCAAATAAGTTATCAGTATGTTAATGAATATGAATCATTCGTCGTGTGGTAATATAATTGTTTGTATGTAAATGTTTTGTTTCTTAATTGAACTTGGGTTGTGAATCGTTTTCGGGTCGTGGTAATTAGACGTAAATAGTGAACAATACTATTCTGATCTTGTATCTGATTTCTAAGTTACATGTGCAGAATTGAGGGTAGATGAACACGACAGCGGGTAAAATGTAGCCGGAGACTGAGATTGAGCTGAGTCAAACGATTGAGAAGGTTTTTATACCCATATATAAAATATAATCAGCGGCACTACAACCTCTTTAGATCCTCAGATTTCTGAATCTGTTTCATGATCATTTTTAAATCTAATAGGCAAGTAGGTGATCAGCCTCCAGTGCCTGACACACGCTGTCGACTTTTTGGGTCTAAGACATGTCGGTTTCCTCACGATGTTTTCCTTCACTTCATAGAAAGAAAGTCCACTGGTGCACAGGGATCCAACCTAGGACCTCCGGTATGAGAGTCGCACGCTGAAGCCACTAGGCCAACACTGGTCTACCCATATATATAAGAATTGTATTTTATTACTAACTGTATGTATTTCGAGCCTTATTTTTAAGGCAATTTTTGCCCTGCATCACCACTATGTGGAACCAGCTGCCAACTAAAGTATTTCCGAACCAATTTGACTTAGTGTCCTTCAAGAAGCGTACCAATTCTTAACAGTCCAGCAACACACTTGCGAGCCTTCTGGCAATGTGAGTCTCTATGGGCGGCGGTATCACTTAATATCAGATGAGCCTCCTGTTGCATAAAAATATAGTATTAAATGAAGCTTTATGATTATTATGAACTAAATAGTCCAAATAGAGAAAAGAAAGAAAAAAACTAGCTATTGTCATTTGTTTTACGTACTTTTATGTGTTGGTGTACCAGCGACGCCATAACATCCTACGCTAAGAAAGTGTATTCGTTGTTTACGCTCTCCATTAGCCCACTAGTCGCTGGCCTAAAAATGATTTGTTGAGCTCTAAGGACCCAATTATTCTAGCTTAGTATTTATTTCACATAATATAGTAATGCACAAATTATGACACTTAGTTTTCACGTGTGCGACTTCTCTATATCGACTCCATACATGAAGATTCATGGCCCGATGGGACGGTTAAAACAATCAATAAAATTTAAAGATGAGGTTCAGGGTGTGAACAGTAACAATCATTGTTCGATTGTGATTTATATGTGACACAGAACCACAAACAATTATTTATGTAAGAGAGCAGACATTTTCTACGTTGTTTATCTTATAGTGCCATTGGGAAGGTTGGCGATCATTATGGCTAGGTTAATTTTGGATGCCGCGCTTCTAAACAATGACTTGGTGCTTTGACCAAATCATTGTCTAAGGTTTTTCAACCAAGACGTGCGTCTGCGGCCAGGTGTCCTTCTACCTGCCACTTTGCCTTGTATGATTAGTTGAAGGAGCTCGTATTTTTTGGTGTTACGTAAATTGTCGGACACAATACTTAATACTTTAGTTTCTTTTTCTTAACCGTCATAAGCACTTCCTTGTTCTTCTTGGTTTCTGGAAGAATCATATTGATTGCCCTGAGTTGCTTAAAATATTAAATCAATAAACTTAATATACCCGATTATATTAGGTCCATACATATGAAATTGGCGTATTTCGTACTGGCCACTTTAATCACGATGTTCTCCTCTTTGGTAAGGAATTCCAAATTCAAATTTGTACAGCTATTTACTCATGTATTTGTGCTTCGATGACCGTCATTCATTTGTTTTTTTCTGTTTGCGTCACTAATTTTACAAAATGGAAAACTTAAAGTATCGCATTATTTACGAGTACGAGTTCCGCCGTGGCACTAGTGCTGCGGAAACGACTCGAAGGGTGAATGATGTGTATGGCGGTCATGTTGCAAAAGAAAACACAGTTCGTTTTTGGTTCCAACGTTTTCGTTCTGGAAATTTCGACCTGCAGAACAAGCCCCGTGGACGGCCTGAGACCCAAGTTGATAATGAAGTATTGAATGCTATTGTGGAAGCGGATCCATCACAAACCACGTCCGAGTTAGCTGCAGGCTGCGGTGTTAGTGATAAAACTGTTTAAATTCACTTGAAGCAAATTGGGAAGATTAAAAAGCTTGAAAGATGGGTACCTCACGAATTGACTGAAGCAAACCGGCAAACGCGCGTCGACTGCTGCGTTACATTACTGAACCGGCACAATAATGAAGGTATTTTAAACCGAATCATTACCTGTGATGAAAAATGGATTCTTTACGATAATCGGAAGCGCTCAGCGCAATGGTTGGATCCTGGCCAGCCAGCTAAATCCTGCCCCAAGCGAAAATTAACCCCAAAAAAGTTACTTGTAAGCGTTTGGTAATCTAGTGCTGGTATTGTTCATTGCAGTTTTCTCAAATCTGGCCAGACTATTACGGCTGATGTCTATTGTCAGCAATTGCAAACCATGATGGAATAGCTAGCGGCTAAACAACCTAGGCTGGTCAATCGCTACCAACAGACGGCTACCAAATTAGAAGAGCTTCAATTGGAATGTCTAAGACATCCTCCGTACTCCCCGGACCTTGCTCCAACGGATTACCATTTTTTTCGAAATTTGGACAACTTCTTGAAAGGGAAAAAATTTATCTCTGATGGGGCAGTCGCCTTCACAGATTTTATTGATTCCCGTCCGACTGGTTTTTTTAATAAAGGGATCAATTAACTACCTATGAGATGGCAAAAGTGCATAGAAAACAATGGTTCATACTACGATTAATTAAATATATTATATTTAAAAATATTCGACTTTTTGTTCCTCCCATACAAAACGCCAATTTCATATGTAAGGACCTAATAGAACTTGTTATATTGAGCTGTTTCATATTCACTATTTTGGAACAAACTATGCTTAAAATAATACTTACACGTATTTTAAATATAAATAATATGGAGTAGGTACGCGAGCCTCGACTTAATCCATATAATCTCCAAACGCGTCTTTTCGAAGGAGATAAACAATGGATTTTTAAGATCACAACACCCTATACATCCCACACACACCTCAAGATATAAATTTTTAGTAAATTGCCTTAGTATATAATTTTCTTCGCATATATGGTGTAAGACGTTTTGGCTCTATTTTTTAATTTAAAGATTCATTAGATCTTTAAAAACGCTGTGGATTATCAATAAACTGTTAAATAAATAAATGATACGTCATGTTATTACGTCGGTTTTACTAATAACAATGCAGTAGTAAACACCCAAAACTCCCTAAAATCTTTGAATTTTTGTTAGAGATCTACAATATCTTATATATATGTATATTGTATACCTATGACAGCTGTATTATTTTATAAATATTCTAATCTTTTATTATTTTTGTTACAGGTAAGTGGAGACAATGATCTTACGATCAGGAAAATCTAAATCAGGTAGTTGTTGGTCTTTCCTTGTTTTTCGAACGGTGACGCTAGACATTCTATGTGATTCAACATATATATTATATAATATGTTTATTTGCTCAACGTTACGCTCAATAAAAGCATTTACGTCATTCGGATAAGAGTAGTATAAATGTGTATATACAACGTTTCTCTATTGTTTGCATTAATATAGGCTGTTAAAATATAAAAAATAATTATGTATTTATTTATTTTAAAGATTTATGAATTAAAAAATAATAAATGTTTTAATAATTTTTGCTAATTTAAATTTTACTAACATAGTTATAAGTATTACCCTACTAACAATATATGGACTTATAATGGTCTGAATTAAATGATTTTTATTTTTATTTTATTTTTTAAATGTAACACTATCCAAACACAATACATGTATTTGCATCAATGACAAGTGTGCACGACATTTAAAGGGAAACATTACAATGATAAAAGAGAAAATATTATATTGCATCCTTAATAACTTCAGCTTTAGATCATAAAATTAATCGATATTACATTTCCCTTGCTCGCTTCATTAAATATAGACCTTTGGCTGTCAGCTTTCTGGAGCAATGAAATTAAAACTTCTGAATTTATTGTTTATTTACATAAGTCCTTGGAGTTGACAGGAATCGGTCAGTCGGTAAACATCGAGTTTAATAAATAAAGTAAAATTGGAAAAATTGTCAAGCCATAAATGGCAGACACATGTGTGTGCGGTGGGCACATGGATCCAGGTTAATCCGCGTTGCCGACTGATGATTTTAATGAAAAATAAAGATTTTGGTTTTAGGAAGCGATACTTTTGAGAGAATTTTTATCATAGACTATTACATATAGTTATGTGTCAAGGTTGCCAGCATAAACTAGAGATGTTAAATTAAGGTTACATTTTTCTAATTTCAACACCGACCTTTTTAAAAAAAATGTTTAAAAGTTAAGACAATATTTCAAACGATGGTGCATTAAATAATAATATTTCAAAGATTTCTGAAAGAGATTTTCTAATAGACAAAACTCTTTCGACCTCTTTACCTTGTTTATTACAATCAAAAACTAAAGTAGAGCCTTTGTTCACTGTTCTGTATAGTAAACATATGTTGGTCAACTTGAACCTGTCAGGTTTCCATACACGGATTGAATGATTTGTCCGTATTGCACATAAGGTCATGGCATGTGGCGCTTGACTTCCGTGGTTGGTCATAGTAACCTCGTTATAGATACCACGTGTTTACACAAAACTCCTGTATTTGTTTGTTTGTTTTTGGGTAGATTATTTGATATGTTATCAATCTATCGCCCTGAAGTATTGACTTGATCAGACAAGGGACTGATCACGTACTTGCCTTAAAGGCCTGTATTCACTTTGAGTGTGCGAGTGCAAGTGATTACTGCGAGTAAAAATAATGTCACGAAATTAATTTAATGCCACTAATTTCGTAATGTAATTCCGGCTTAAAAATAGTATATTAGTATGTATATGACGAGTGCAATTACTGAACCTGAAAAAAAATTCAAATATTATTTTACCATAAGGGATAACGTACGTACGGTATCCCTGTCTAACATAGGCTTTATTTATTTTCAATAATTAAAAAAATGTCCAGCCGTGCTACGCCGATTATTAATAAACACCTTCTACTTAAAGCCAATTTTACATACTTGGAAATGGCATAAAATAAGTTTTATACGTAAATTACAAAACTTGAAATATACAAATATTATTTGGTCTTATGGGTGACGAATATATGTTTCATATATCTTATCTGAACGTGATTGGCTATCGCTCCGGAAGACGTTGGTGTGCCCTTCATTATGATAAATTGCGAAGATATTTCGCTGGTTATGATTATGGCTTGAAATATATGACCAGATACAATTACCACTTTCAGGACTGTTTCATTATTACTTTGAATTCTCGTGAATTTATATGTCCTTTTGCTATATTGGCATTTTATATAATCGAGCAGTATTGGCCTACCAATAGAATTTCTGTGTATGTGCGCATACACTTGCGCGTACCGTAAATGAAAAAGTGAGGAAACCAATATGCCTTGGACCAAAAAAGTCGGCGTCTCTCAGGTACATAAGACTGATACAGAAACAGATAAATAAATCTGTGGTCGAGACTAATATGCTACCAACTTAATTATTTCATTAATAAAATAATGTATTACGCATACATTTAATGAAATAAACGAAACACTTAAAGGCAACGCACTTGCGAGTCA
The DNA here is from genome assembly GCA_905332375.1 of Pieris macdunnoughi. NCBI lineage: Eukaryota > Metazoa > Arthropoda > Insecta > Lepidoptera > Pieridae > Pieris > Pieris macdunnoughi. Next base: position 5,310,309 of record CAJOBZ010000009.1, read on the forward strand.
TTGTAATTGCCCGTGGGCAGCGGTAGTATTTAACTTTGTTAAAAGTTTGGCTGGTACGCTGTAAATAAATAAATAAATAACACCAGATGAGGCTGGCCATTTACTTTTCTGTTAAAAAAAATATTTTCTAAAATTGATATTCGTTACTTTTCCATGATATCGTTAAAAAACTAAATAAGATCAAAAAATTTAATTTATAAACGATATAAAAACTTTTCTAACAAAAAGTTGTTATCGCACCACGAAATTTCCGTTCTAAATTAAATTTTTTATGTAAAACTTTTTCGGCAGAGTGATTATGTAAGCGTGAATTTTTAAAGTAATAATTTTGTTTAATTTCTTAAAAAAACGTGTTTTTTGATTAAAATCTGTATTTGCTATTTTGTTATATATCTACTATACAATTTTTATTATTTCGTTATTGCGGATGGAGATGTTTGATTACTGTCGTGAAGTATAAAGACATCACAAAGAATATAAGAGTAACATTGTATGTACATGGATTATAAGTGCAAGTTCGGCTTTTTTTTAAATAAAAATAACAAAGGAGTTTATCAGTTCAACGTCGAATTTTTGTATGTTGTATATTTAAAGTTTAAACCCATAGCCTAATATGGCCTACATACTTCATAAATAAATTTAACATCGTTTAATAAATTTAATTCTTTTGTAAAACCATACATTAGAAATAAGAAATTTTGTTATATAATACTTTTTATTATTGACGTGACAACGTCTTATAATTCGATGGAGCCGGCTGCACGCACGAAAAAACATGACGCATGCTGCGTTACCTCGCTCTGAGGCGTTCCATTTAAGGCTTGAAGTACAAGCGAGAGCGCGGAACGAGCGACAAAGAGGCACAATCGGCCTCCGCGTTTGGCAGCGTTCGTTCGTTAAAATATTGACATAATTGTATTTATGCGTACAAATAAATGTAACCTGATCAATTCAATTGTGATTTCCATTTACCATGATAACCATTCCGTTATGCCTAGTGGCCTAGTGGCCTAGTGGCTTCAGCGTGCGGCACTCATCCCTGAGGTCATGGGTTTGATTCCCGGCTGTGCACCAATGGACTTTCTATCTATGTGTGCATTTAACATTCGCTCGAACGGTGAAGGAAAACATCGTGAGGAAATCGACTTGTCTTAGATCCAAAAAGTCAACGGCATGTATTAGGCACAGGAGGTTGATCACGCCACTGATTTATTTTTTATTTTATTTTATTAATGATATTTATTTTATTTTTATTATTAATATGTAGTTATAATCCAGTGGCGCTACAACCCTATATTGACCTTGACCATAAATTGCATTCGTGACCTTGATTATTTCGTTTTAGACTCGTAATTAAGCTTAATTAGCTTAAATTAATTAGCTTTCAATGCCGGTCACAAATAGTCGGTTTTTAGGTTTTTCTTAAACAGTTTTCCTACGATGTACATAGAAAGAAAATTCCACTGGTGCTTTGAAACGAACACATATCCTCAGGGATAATTGCACATATATACTAACACAGGTTATATATTTCTACATAAGGTTGAAAGTCGCACACATCTTTGTCCATATCTCTGTTTAAGCAAGCAATATCTATATCGAGTCTATAGAGAGTCATTGTCAAGGAACAAAGTTAAGTTTTTTATCATTTGAAAGGCGGGACAAATAGCTTCTATTACAACGTAACTAAAATAGCGGTATTTTGAATGAATAGTTTTTGTACGATGTTGAAACTAGGGTTAACTGTTATATTGTTAATTTTCATTAAATATACAGTGTAAACTATATAACGACACTCAAGGGACTGTGCATATTTTGACGTTACAAAGAGTTGTCGTTAAATGGAAAGAATAATAATCTGTATCAGGAAAAGAACAAGTTTATTTTAACTAGTGTTAGTAATTACATAAAACACAATTCTTATTTGAACGCTATTGTGTATAGTCTGTTTTTATCGCTTGACGTCTTTTGCTGCACCAGAAATTATGTTGTATTTTTTTACTTATTTTATTCATATCGATATTGAGGCATCTTTGTGATAAATCACGCTCAAACAATCCCAATTTGTAAACAAAAGAACGGATTTCTTAGAAAGTTCGGTACGTATGATGCCGATAGTCGAGTTTATTAGTAGCTAAGACAATAAAGCGACAAAATAACGTACACAGCTCCGCTGATTTAACTAATTTCGGCAACTTAAAAAGTACTTTTATTATTTATAGAAGACAAGCTAAACCAACCATAGCCGAGTGATTTCGACGCTTTATGGGGGATTGTCGTTAAATCGAGTGACGTTACATGGAGTTTACACTGTAATTTATATTCTATATTCAAGACGTGTACCTATAGTTAATTATAGTTTTAAAGCCATGTTCACAGTAAAACAGAAGAGAAAAAATTGAATAGACAATTTGACGTTGATATGTTCATTTCTCTATTTCTTTTATAGTTTATAGAATGTCTTTTATATATACATAATAATATCTTAGTACCTATCACAGAGTACAGTATAGTGTTATGAACATACAAAAGTAGGGAAGCTTTGATTAATAGATATTTTAGAGCAATGTTGGCCTAGTGTCTTTAGCATGCGACTATGTGAAGTGAAGTCGTCGGTTCGAACCCCGGCTGCGAACCAATAGAGTTTCTTTCTATGTGCGCAAACTCCCTCGGACGGTGAAGAAAAATATCGCGAATATTATAAAACGCAAAATAAATTATAACTCTGCAGGGGTTGACCTTAGAGACCTCCCGTAGAACAATTTTTGCAGCTGATGACCTCATCTATCCCCTATTTGCGTTTGATCCACGACTTTTTGGCCATCCTGTATATTAGAAAAAATTGCAGATACAGAAATTTGAGGTCAACCTAGAGTTTATAGCGCCATTTTTTTGGACTTAGTTGTATTCATTGTTGGTGTCGTGACGAAGTGATAAATAGATGAATGTAATACAGATTAAAGCCTCATCTAACCTCAAAAAGGACATTGACTCGCGATACGGATGTGACTTCTTCCGTAAGCCTTAGCATTCAAAGCTTGCTACTTCCTCCTTGCACCTTTTGACAGTAGATTAATTATTTATCGATTAATTATAAAAAAACTAGGAAACATACATTTTTTATAAGGTAATTAAGGATAGTTTTTCGAAGTCTACCAAGATAATAGATGTATTTTATTAGTTCCACATACTGTTATGTATGTGTTGGTGGCTATTATTTCAGTTTAAATAAAATTGTTCATAAGTTACTTGCGTAATAAAAATGACGATTGAAACGAGGTCGTTTCAACATTGACGAATCGGTTAAAAATTGTGTCATTATTCATCCTTAACCGGAAGTTTAAATTCGGTCATTGGCACTGTGTTGATTTGACCTTATTGGCATTCCTAATATGCATTTACCCCAATTTATATAAGATTTATTTTCGATACTTATATTTTTTGTCATTGCATAAGTTATTATTGTAACCATTTGGTACTCGTTATGAAAAATTGATAAGAGAGAAATTTTACGATACGCGCACCGTGACACAAAATTAACAGAATGAAGTTGCCCACGGAAGATGCTACGGCATTGGACATAATTTAAAAACAACATTCGAATAATAATAGAATTTATGTTACACTTAATGTAAGAGAATAATAATAAATATTTGTTTATTTAATTTTTCAAATGTAAACTGAACTTTATTGACTATAATGACTCCTTTTCCAGTCTTTGATTATTTAATTGTAATTAATTATTTGCATGCAATCAAAAACTATTTTTAATAATGCCAAAGAAGTATAACTTCTTACGCGCGTACATAAGTACACGCACCCTTTTTTTTTTATAAAGAAAGGAGTCAAAAGGGTTCACTTGCTGTTAAGTGATACCGCCTCCGGACACACACAAAAAGGCTCACACGTTTTTCTTGGTTTTTCGTTCGATTCAATGTTCGGTTAGAGAATCGCGTGTTTCAAAATGAATGTGCAGCTCGCGAGCAGTTTGCGAGCTGCGTGCGTGCATTTTTGTTCGTGCGCCGCCCGCGCGCAGTTTGCGAGCTGTACATTCGCGGCACATTCGCCAGATGTGGACGCACCCAAAGGTTGCGGCATCAGCGCCACGGATAATAAGAGAACTATATCAAAACTGCATACAAAAATTTAGTATCGATATAGCAGGCTCTATTGGAATTCACAGAGTACAGCTGCGAGTAGGTTGCGACAGTGACTTACTTACGGCTAACTAATTTGTATGGAAATGTTGTTAGATCACGCTTCGTCATGTCTTTTTGAATAAAGTATATTGCATATTATAAAATTATTCGTATTATTATATCTAGGACAGTAAATAAGGTTATCTATTATTGTATGATTTACCTAATGTGCAGTATTTACATATATTTATCGGATAGGTCAAGAACGCATATTATCTATGTGCCAGTTTTTTTTTAATATTCGCAAGAATTGTGATAATCGGATTGAGAAATGTGATAATGAAATTAAATTTACATTTAGTTATCTGTTTAAATTGTCCTTGAAGGAAGAAAAAAGGTAATTTAATAGGTTTAATACACATGGTGTTCGTGTTGTAAATAGAGACTTTAAAAGTGTGAAGACTGTCTTGTACTTTAAAAAAGATGTGTGACTAGCGCGCGGTGGAAAACACGCGAAACGTCGGAAAAATTTAAAATTATGTCATACAAGTTTTTTTATAATAATACGCGGTTTTTTTAAAAAAGATGTTGCTATGTCATACAAGTTTTTTTTTGTACCAGAGACACTACGATTTATCTCATGTATGACTAATAAGTAATTTAAAACCTAGTTTATTAAAAAGATTACTGTTTATCACGAAAGATACATACAAGAATAATACTAGAATCTGTTTTATTAATGACTAGTAGACTCGGCCAAGCGTTGCTGTGGCTAAGATTTTGGTTATATTACATAGTAGTAAACTATTCAAGAGAAACGGCAGGAGAACACCAATCCACCATACTCTTTTGGTGGTTATGCCATTAAATTGTAGCTTATGTGAAAAGTTGTTAATTATTTTGATTAGGATCAATACCTAGGTACGAATAAAGATCCTTTTCTAGCGGTGGTATTTTAATAAAAATTAATAAAAGGACGCTTATTTTGACGTAACTATAAAAGATAGAGACATGCTGTCGCGACATTTTATATAGATCGTGATGTGGTTTGAAAAATTGTAATACATCATTTTGTTCTATCATTAATAGTTTTCGCAGCGCACACGATTGAAGAAAGTTTTTTGTTTATTTTTTTACACCTTGGGTTAGATTATTCAAGTTTTAGTAAGCATCTCTAATTTTTTTGAAAATGAAACATAGCCTATGTCACTCGGGAATAGTGTTGCTTGCCAACGGTGAAATAATTTTTGAAATCGGTCCAGTAATTTCGGAGCCTATTCATTTCAAACAAACAAAAAATCAAACCTTTATAATATTAGTATAGATGGATTCGAAAAAGTTTTCTTAGGATTCTAACATATATCTAACGTATCAAGTTTATAATGAATTCAATAAAAGCTGTTTTGTTAACCTAGTGAAATTAAATTTATTCAATTTTATGCAACACATTGACTTTTGACGACGACCTCCAAAAATGTTCTAATTAACACTTTATAGATATTTATACAAGGCGAATTACAAATGAGAAATATGTTACTTAATAGTTTACTGCATTTTGGAGTCAGTCAATTGTTTTTTTTATATAGTAGGGGGGCAAACGAGCTTGCGGGACGCCGAAAAAGGGCAGTCATCGCAGCCCATATACGCCTATTTTTAGTGGGTTCGTTGCCGGCCTTTGAGTGAGGTGTACACTCGATTTTTTTTAAAGGAATTTAATGTCATGCTGCGTTTTGTCTGAAATATAAGTTTTAGTTCGGTTACTTGAGAAAACTGCATAATTATTTTTTCCATTGACCATAAGTACAGCTAGAAATGGAAAGCAGAGCAGTGTTGGCCTTGTGGCTTCAGCGTGTGAGCCTAATCACTGAGGTCGTAATATCCCTGGCTGTGCACCAATGGACTTCCTTTTTTTTCATATAACAGGGGGAAAACGGGCAAGAGGCTCACCGGATAATACAGCCGCCCAAGGACACTCACATTGCTAGAAGGCTCGCAGGTGCGTTGCCGGCCTTTTTTTTGGTCATCGTGCTCATTTAACACTCGCTCGTACGATGAAGCAGCACTATGTAGGCCACCTAGTTCGTTATTAGAAAAATAAATAGATCCACAACTTAAAGGTTGTAGCGCCACTGGTATTGACAAACGCAAAGCGGTTACAAGTTTAAGTTAAAGTACATTACATATTATTTAATAAATATGTATTACATTTTGTAGTCTCGAGATAAACACCAGAGTATGATGCAATAAAGGAAAATAATTGTAAAACACTTGTGAAGTTGTATGCGTAATTTTAATGTTTTGTTTATGACTGATTAACGCGTTTAAGACAGCAGCTAAACGTTTTATACGAGAAGCATATTATACGGTTTCGTTTTCGTCAGAGATTGACGTAATAATAGTAGTAGTAATCGAATTTTATTGTTGACTATACCAGTACTAAAATTAATTATAACGGATATGGGGCCGTTCAAGTATTTCGTAAGCAGATTTACTGCCATTATCCCCCCCTTCCTCTTTTCAGCAAAAGTAAGAAGCTCTAAAAATAATAGTACATAAACGTATTAATTTTTTTTAGGAATCCTCGAAAATGCATTTCGTTTTCAAGCATAGACAATGTGTGGGTAATATGTGTAAAAAAGTCAATAATTACTGTTGACGTAATCACCAAATATGAAAATCAAATAAAAATATAGTACTTACGTAATACTTGATCGAATACTTGTATTATCGGCGAGCAGAAAATATTAGTATGAGATTTCAGTCAGCAGACCCTAAATCTGTTGCAAAGATAATAAAATCATTAAACGACAAAAAATCTCCAGGCGCAGATAGAATACGAACTATAGACATTAAAATGTTATGTAATAAAATAAACGTAGCCATAGCTAATCTTATTAACACGAGCATTTACACTGGACAATATCCTAATTTATTAAAAACAGGTATAGTACTACCAATATACAAAAATGGTAGCAAAAAAACTACAATAATTATCGTCCAATAACTATACTGCCAACAATCAACAAAATAATTGAAAAATACATATGTGGACAAATTCAAAGTTATTATAAAAAACACAATATTCTTTCTAACAAACAATACGGATTTCAACCAAATAAAAACACCACACAATTACTATCCGCATTCACAGATCATATTTATAAGCACTTAAATAAAAAGGATCATGTCCTGGTAGTGTTTATTGATTATAGCAAGGCATTCGACACATTAAGGCACAGCGTAATCCTACAAAACCTAAATGACTGCGGAGTACGAGGAAACCTGCTCAAGTGGTGTGAAAACTATCTGCAAGATAGAACTTATCGTGTTAAAGTGTGCAACGAAGAAAGTTTCCCAATATCCATAACAGAAGGTACGGCTCAGGGCTCAGTTATTGGACCCTTGCATTACCTTACCTACGTTAACACATTACCTAACATAATAAAATATTGCCAGATATTCCAATTTGCAGACGATACATGCCTAGTAGCCGCTGGGGCTAACATACAAGAAGCAGAAACAAAGCTACAATCTGATTTCGATACATTGGCTAAATGGTCCCACGACGTGGGACTTGTACTAAATCCGAATAAAACAAAGTTCATGCATATCCGATCCAGTCACAATCTAAGCGCACGTACACCCCACTTAATCTTACACAACCACATTTGTGCACATTCCTATAACTCGTACCCCATCAACTGTAACTGCAACGCCTTAGAATTAGTTCATAACCACAAATACCTGGGGCTTACAATAGATGACCGAATGTCTTGGAAAATGCACATTAATTCTGTCTGTGAAAGGCTAAGAGCGATACTTGCCAAATTCACTATAATAAAAAATAAAATACCTCTCAATACTCTGCTACTGCTATACAAAGCACTAGCAGAATCTATTATAACATATGGACTTTCAAGCTATGGGAGAACATGCAAAACCTATCTTAATCAAATATTTTCATTACAAATACGTATTTTAAAAGCAATTGCTCCTTACAAAATAAAATCACAATATAAAGAAGACTATAGAAAGCTATTTGCATTTTTCAAAATTATACCTATACAAGAGAAAGTGCAGCTAGCATTATTAAATGAAAACTACTTTACAGACAATTACCTTAAAACAACTAAAACTCATTATCACTATACAACACGTAGAAAATTAAAAAACGAATTTCTTTTACCAAAATACAATAATTTATATGGGAAAAAAAATTAGACTATATTATTCCAAATCTATTAAACTCTTTACCGGCTGCGCTATTTGCTAATGTAACAGGAAACAATATCAAATTTAAATTAAAAAATTACTTTATAAGTCAAACAATTACAAATTATGCATAACTAAAAGTAGGACGTCGTCATTTAGTTCATGTTCGAATATGTAAATTCGATTACACATCCTGTATTCGAATGAGAATTTCTCTTCAAGAACAGGTTTCTTGCATCGGCTGTGGAGCGTCATTGTTTCAATTGGTATATGTTGTTCGTGCAATTTTTATGGTTTATTGGTGGGGGTGTTATATTGTATAGTGTGTCACTGGCCTGAGTGTGTAATAGGTTAATTATTTAAATATTTTCGACGACCTGGTGGACGGAAAAACTGTGTCCAGTTTGTGTTTCCACCACGCCAACATTTTTCTATTTAGGATGATGTATAGAATAAATAAATAAAATAAAATAAATAAAATAAATCTAAATGCGTGTTTTGGAGATTTATTTCTATTTTTTTTATTATACCTTTACTCAATTGATTAGATTAACATTGTCTATATGTTAAAAGTTAGAAATATAAAACTTTTAAAATAAGAATTATTTATGTACTGTTCTACAATCTACTAGAAGGAAGATTGAAACAATATTTTATTTAATTATTGTATACATAAAAAAAAGTTCATAACAGTGTGGTGGAAACACATACTGGACACAGTTTTTCTGTCCACCAGGACGTCGAACAGATTTAAATAATTAATTTAAATACTAAGGCCAATGACATACACATCATAACAATATCGTCATTAAATTCCGCCATTAAAACGTCACATACAAATTGACGTTCCATATATATATATACACATACGAGTATAGCCGATGCAAGAAACCTGTTTTCGAGGAGAATTCTCATTCGAATACAGTTTGTATTCCTGGTAAATTATTTTATTGTTATGCCTAATATATAATTGTTTGATTTATGTAATATTTTTTAATTTAAATTTAATATTTTTCTTGTTATATCTGTAAGAAGTGCACTTTTACATTCTACTTTCTACTAACTACTTTAAGCATTGATGAGATGAATACAAAGCTTAAGCGCTGGTGTCAGATTTAGGTTATGATAACTAATTTATTGATACATTTCTCTTTACGAATACAAAAATGATTTTTAAAATCAAGTGATTACGTTTATATGGTAATTATTACTACAACTTATTAAAGAATAATTAAGGCTATACAGTCCCCACTCAACATAAAGCTTCCCAAAGGCAAAGCAAAACTAATCGGGATCCCACGTAAAACTCGAAACGAAATGAGCCTATTCACCATGAACCGTTTCTCAATCAGCTTTATGTTTTGTACCTGAAACAAAATAAGTATTACGTTCAAACAATATAAAAGGATAATTCGTTAACGTTTTGACTTTTGAACCGAATAACGTATTAAAGAAAAATTAAATTACTAGATTATTTTCTACATCCGGAAATGTTTGCCTTAAGCTGTCTTTAAACCCCGAAAAAGCTGAATGCACTTTCCCTTTTCGGGCCACTCAAACAAAATACCTTATTAAAAATAAAGTTCCGAAATGTGCTTAAATATTATTTATTTGTACCGGTTAGTCTTACTATGATTGTTAAATGTATAAAATGTTAAATATTTTATGAAAGGTTGGTGACAAAAATCAATTTATATAATGATGTAATCATTATTTTATCAAATTTTTACATAAGGAATACTCTAATTCACAAAACCAGGCTTTGATGGCCATTCGGAAGCATCGACTTATAACAAGATCTAAATACTACTAATGCAAGTTGCGTTCTCACTGTATTAGTATAATCAAAAAGCACACACACACACAATCGTTTAAGCTTTTAAGAAGAAATCAACTTGCTTTCGCTGCTGAATTGACTGATTATTAAAAGTTATGTTTCCACTGCTACAGATGTAAAACGATAAACTGTAAGCCTAAACCTATTCCCAAACAACTCATTGTAAAGGCCGAGTAGTATTCTTGCAATAATTATTAATTTTAAGTTATATTACTCATTCAGAACCTATTGCTAGCAATGGCTGAAAGGCTATTACATTGTCACAAATGTTACACTTTGTAACTATGTAATAGCAATTATTTATTATGTGACTCCACCGATTCGTATCAAGAACGTAAAACATATTCTAATAGCCTATATCATTGCCATATAAAAGTAATTATTTTATATGCTACCGTATCAACTACGCATTGTGATTGTCATTCGGATAAATTGGAATTTGAAAATGGCAATGAAAGTATGAAGGATTAAATGTTTTCCAATGTGATGATCCCTTTAGTTTGACGACTTTCTTTGGATCCTTAATTAAGAATATTTTGTCTCGTTAACATAGTTTCAAGTAAACCAAGGCGTGAAGACAACAGTTTTAATAATTTTTGTATCAATTCATCTTTCTCAGGCCAGATATACGAATAATGAACTAAAACTAAAAAAACTCAATTCAACTTACCTATGACACCAGGCCGTCATATTCATTAAGTTTAGCTAATAATCTTAAGCGCTATTTGTATAGAGCATGATGATTATAATTGAAGAAAGAAAACGATGTAGTCCACACTGAGCATCCAGCATCCGATAGGCAAAGCAAAACTTATGGGAATGGCACGTAAAACCCGATAAGCAATTGGTTTCTCCATCATGAATTCCAAGAAATTTCTCAAATCTGCGATGCGATTTTCATCTGGAACAAAACATTTGTAGATAATCAGGTCAAGATAGACAAGATAATCTGTATCTTAAGTTTACAAATTACCATCATCGATACCCGTACAGAAATGATAATTTAGGTATAAGTTTATACATACACAAAATGTTGCCTTTAAGTGGATTTAAACAAGTCTTCTTAATGATAATAAAGACCAAAGAGTAATTTAGTTCAAAGACTGCCCTAAGACTTGCTTAGTTTTTATTAATTATTTAGAATTTAATCAAACCTGTTGCTATAACTTCTTGATCGACGAGGCGTATTTTTATTCTCTCTTGGAGATCAGCGATATGTTCCATGAGAATTACAGGAAATAATAACGAAGCATGGTTGAACAATGCTCTCCATACTAAAAGGCTGATTTGAAATATCGTCAAATTTCTGCCTGAAAGCTAATAAAAAGCATAATATATAATTGAATTTCTAATAAACTCGTGATCAAATTACGTATTATAACATTTTATTATAAATAATTAAAACTTAAAAATTACGCAAAAAGTAATAGTAACAGAAGATTATTTACCACAAAATTCAATACGAAATACTCAATAAGAATTGTGTCCAGGAATACAAAAGTTATTAGTACGCTGGTCTGAAAATAGATAACAGAATTAGAATTATATCAAGAATAACAGTAAATATATTTTAATAGTTCTGAACTTACCAATAGCGTTAAAGCCGGCGAAGCTTTCTCAAACTGATCTATAATCTTTGAGTAGACTTGTCTATGATGATATAATTGAAACACATTTTCACCTAAATTTGTATAAACACTATTCTCAAAGATCTTCACTCGACAATATAATAAGGAAAATATTAAATATATGGGAAGCCTTTGAAATTCAATCATAAATCTTATAATGACTGTAAAAACAAAAAGGACCACACCCATGTACGCAAAAGAAATGTATACGTAAAGACAGACAAAGTATAAGATATAGAAAATAATTATAAATGCAAATACAGCGTTGAACATGATCTGATGTCTTTTGAATAACCTCTTGGCGTAAAAACTCGAGTCGGTCAACTCATTCCAATCACAATACGAAAAAAGATAACGATCGCCGGTAATGATGGACAAGATGAAGCCAGGTACAACACTGATGAATGTGGCCAGAAATTTAAAATTAAACGAATAAATCAAGTTGTTTTCGGTAGTGACTTGACTGATTATAAAAAAGTAGGTTTGCACTGTAACAGATATGAAGCAGTAAATCTTAAGCAGCCACCTATTCCCGAACCACTCATTGTAAAGGCCGAACATTATTCTTCCTATCATAATTGATTTTAGGTTGTAAACCCTTTTGGAACCCATCGCTCACGAAGTCTGAAGAGAAATGACAAAAGCTACACGGTTTTGTAATTAAAAATTCTATAACACCACTGATAAGTATCAGGATATCAGTAAGATAAATTATATTTTAATAGCCTATATCTATGTTATATCAACTTAATTATTTTAAAATTACTTTAGTCTAACACCTCTACGATTGTTATTCCACCTGATGTTATCAATAGCAATTGAAAACTAATATTCTATGGAAGGAAGTGGATTGTGTGTGTAGTGACATTCCGGTTTCCTCAATGTTTACATTTATCGTAGCAAGTCTTAATAGAGTGATAAATAATTTTGATTAATATTTTATTATTAAATAGGTAAACAGAATTACGTCGAAAAAATGACACCATACATATCTTGAAGCACTTTAATTTAATTCTCAACTTACAATTGAATATTTAACGCATCTTTAACATTATAATTAATGGTTAAAGCTATAGTGCATCAAGCATATAAAATTGCATTATCTAGGCTGACAACGCAATCTACCTAGTGAATTAACAGTTTACTTATAATTAACAGAACATTCCTAATTCCATATACGTAAACGTTTAATATAAAAAAAAACAAAGTAATTCCTCCCTAACTTTGTCGACCGTTGCACCGCGCTCTCTCTATGTTCTTCTGCCGTTGTATTTATTCCCAGATTTTTAAGTTACCCATTTGCTTCAATCCACCTTTAGGAAAGGGTTTAAATGTTTGATTATCGGTACATTGACAACAAAGTTGAATCCTGCTGCTGTATCCCTAGGGTTAGATTCAGAGTCAAAGCAAAGCGCAAGACTCCGGTATATCAAAATCAGGAGTCGCCCTTGTCTGTCTGCTCTGAACACCTTAGATCTTTTATGCCACCCTTTCCTGTTTACGTGAAGAAATTTGAGCGGTAATATTTCCTCTTCCTCCAATCGCTTGCTTACTGCTGAGCATCGTGGTGCTTCCGATTACGTAGTGGCAGAAAATAATAAGACTAGTAATTAGGTTTTTTTATAGTCGGTCGGTATATCATATTTAGCTGCGTCCGCTACCCCTCTATTCTTCATTTTTCCGGTAAAGTTTTTTGAACCAAATAAATTTATTTAGCAGGGAATGTCAATTGTAACATGAAAATGAAGTAATTGAGGCTTAGAGATAGAAATTGCAACGGAAACCGCATATTAAATGGTATTAAGCTAAATGCACTGAATTCCATTGGGTTTATGGTAAAATACTCCAAAAGTTGTCTCAGATCTGCCTTTTGTCTTTCATCTGTAACAAAATCGTAAATTTCATTGTTTGTGACTTTGAGTACCTACTTGGAAATGCTTTGAGTTTGACTAAAAACGGTACAGCATTATATTTTTGCTAGAGAAAGTTACCTGAAATTGTAATAATTTTGCTGACGATGCGAAGTTTTATTTGATCCATTTCGTATGAGCAAACTTCAAACAAGGCTGCACCGGTAAATGTTACTATTAGATTATGTGATATTCGAAAGCATGACCCTATTATTAAAGAAGGGCTTCCTGAAACTATAAATTTTATAAAACATTGTTATCGTGGTAACGGTTCATTATATATCCGATTATTTTGATTGCCGCTACCAAATAAATCGGATATTATTCGGAGTCAGGCACAGAACGCTTATCACCTACTTGCTGTAAAAATATCCATTAAACACACCACAAACTTTTCATCCCTTATTGTGAGGCTGAATTTAGTCTCACGCCGACCGCACGCGCACCGTCGGCGCTGATGGTCGAGATATATGAACTTAAAGAAAGCGTTTTTGAATGACGCGTAGCTATCAGCGCAAGCGATGGTCAGCGCTGACGATCGCTAGAGCGCCTCTGCTTTCAGTGAGCGTTGTAGTGTCGAACGGAGCGGACGTCGTCAGCGTGTACAATCCTGGCAAATCGCGAAGTGGATACAGTTTGAGTTAGGTAGTACTAAGCAGCAATAACTAATACACTCCGCATTTTGGTCTTCGTCTGCACAGTAAGGCGGTAAGTACGATACTGAAACGAGCCACGCTGAGCCTCAGCGCTGATGAACTACGCGCTGAGCTATGAGCGCTGATGGTGAGCGTGAGACTAAATTCAGCCTGAGATCATGATACAAAACTTCGATATGTCTTGAAGTAACTTTTGTATGATGATATATAGTATTAATAAAAAAAATTATTACATTCTCCAGTTGCAATCATGGTCATCCGGTACTCATGTATGATCATTGATATTATTCCAAAAATAGCAAAGATTAGTACCTGAAAGGAAGTATTATGCATTTGGATATTTTCGAAGCAAAGCCCCAAATAAATATTGACTTTTAGGTTACTAAATATTAATAATATATCAACACTTGTTTTAGTAAGAGCAAGATAGTAAATCCAACATATTGACTACGAAAATGACAGTGAAAAAAAAAAGAAATTACCATTAGTTTTACAGGAAATCCGACTTCATTGAACCGTTGGTGAATTGCATCGTACTTGTCCAATATCTGTCTAATATCGAGTTTCACAGAATTGCTCAATTGCCGACTTAAATTTTCGCAAAATATTTTAAATCGCATCCAATGGAGTACAACTATCATCATTATCGGCAAACGGCCTACGTCTGATACGAAACGGGTTAAATTTGGTGTAAAACGATTCGAACCAATAACAGAAAATACAATCACAGCAACGAAAGAAAAGATGACGTACGCAATAGATATTTTAGGTATTTTGGAATATGTATTTGCATATTTTTGATAATCGATTTTTTGGTCAAATTCGAAGTACTTAAAGAGATATCTCTCCTCAGTATAAAACGATATTAGGAAGAGAATAATGAGTTCTATAGTACGGCTATAATGCATTGTCACCATACTGTCACCTTCGTAAATATACTCGAGATAAAGATATATAGCGAGGGAAAATGGAAGGTATTTAAATAACGTGTGTCCATTCATAACAGATAAGCCACTGTAACCGAAGAAACAACGAATGTAGGATACTGATTTTATGTTGCAAACTAATTTCATTTTAATAATATAGTTGAGTTTCACTGAACAATCGTAATACGTGTGTCACACAGAATAATGTTTAAAAAAGACGATTCATTTTGTTTATATTCACTTAAGTAAATTGGTTTAATTTAAGTGGTTTTTTATCGTATAGATTTTGGTTTCTAATAACAGATATTATTTTTTGTTATGTTGTATACTCATTATATGGTAATGTGGGTTCATTGTGATGAAATATCCTCATGAAATAAAATTTCAGGAATTAATTTAGAAAATTAACGCGATTTTGGTATTCAAATATCAAATGTGTGTCGATATGTTTTTAATACTAAAATAAATATATTTTTGTGGATATATTTTATCATCAAGTTTTTGCTAGTATATGTTCGGCCCTGCGTTTTAAAACGCAATTTTATGTAAAATATTTTATCCAGCAGTCATAAGGTTTGTTTAAAAAATAAGAAATCAGTAAATAAAAACATTTTTTCAAAAGAATTCGATTATTGTTACCTATAAGAGTATACTTTTTAACAAATAATAATTCATTCTATTTTAATTATTCATAAATATGATGCCGTTACAACCCTTATACTTCTGTTTTCGTGAAAAGTTTTTCTTATTAGGCATGTAGGTACTGTGCCTTTTGTGTCTAACACATATTTAGGTCTATGACATTCCGGTTTTCTCAATGTTTACCTACATTTATCGTAGCAAGTCTTAATAGAGTGATAAATGATTTTGATTAATATATTATTATTAAATACGTAAACAGAATTACGTCGAAAAAATAACACCATACATATCTTGAAGCACTTTAATTTAATTCTCAACTTACAATTGAATATTTAACGCATCTTTAACATTAACAAAAGCTATAGTGCATCAAGCATATAAAATTGCATTATATATGCTGACAACGCAATCTACCTAGTGAATTAACAGTTTACTTATAATTAAGAAAACATTCCTAATTCCATATACGTAAACGTTTAATATAAAAAACAAAGCAATTCCTCCCAAACTTTGTCGACCGTTGCTCCGCGCTCTCTATGTCCTTCTGCCGTTGCATTTATTCCCAGATTTTTAAGTTACGCATTTGCTTCAATCCAACTTTAGAAAAGGGTTTATATGCTTGATTATCGGTACATAGACAACAAAGTTGAATCCTGCTGCTGTATCCCTAGGGTTAGATTCAGAGTCAAAGCAAAGGCAAGACTCCGGTATATCAAAATCAGGAGTCGCCCTTGTCTGTCTGCTCTGAACACCTTAGACCTTTTATGCCACCCTTTCCTGTTTACGTGAAGGAATTTGAGCGGTAATATTTCCTCTTCCTCCAATCGCTTGCTTAGTGCTGAGCATCGTGGTGCTCCCGATTACGTTGTTGAAAAAAATAATAAGACTAGTAATTAGGTTTTTTTTATAGTCGGTCGGTATATCGTATTTAGCTGCGTCCGCTGCCCTCAGTTCATCATTTTTCCGGTAACGTTTTTTGAACAAAATAAATTTATTTAGCAGGGAATGTCAATTGTAACATGAAAATGAAGTAATTGAGGCTTAGAGATAGAAATTGCAACGGAAACCGCATATTAAATGGTATTATGCTAAATGCACTGAATTCCATTGAGTTTATGGTAAAATACTCCAAAAGTTGTCTCAGGTCCGCCTTTTGTCTTTCATCTGTAAAAAAATCGTAAAAATTTCAATGTGTGTTACTTTGAGTAACTTGGAAATGCTTTGAGTTTGACTAAAAACGGTACAGTAATATTTTTGCTAGCGAAAATTGTTAAAAATTTATTCTGGAAGCTCGCTAATATAAAGAAATTACCTGAAATTGTAATAATTTTGCTGACGATTCGAAGTTTTATTTGATCCAATTCGTATGAGCATACTTCAAACAAGGCTGCACCAGTAATTATTACTATTAGATTATGTGCTATTCGAAAAAATGACCCTATTATTAAAGAAAGGCTTCCTGAAACTATAAATTTTATAAAACAATAATGTTACTGCGTTATCGTGGTAACGGTTCATAATATGTCCGATTATTTTGATTGCCTACCTTACCGCTACCAAATAAATCGGATATTATTCGGAGTCAGACATAGAACGCTTATCACCTTACTTGCTGTAAAAATATCAATTAAACACACCACAAACTGGTTCATCCCTTATTGTGAGATCATGATACAAAACTTCGATATGTCTTGAAGTATCTTTTGTATGAAGATATACGAGGTGTATTCAAAAAATAACGAGAATTTTCGTTTTATGAAAAAATATTTATTTATTCATCAATATATATTTTGTCCCCTTCATTGTCCGTTTAATGTCATCTATGCTTGTAAAACGACGGCCTTTTAATGTTCTCTTTATTTTTTGAAATAGAAAAAAGTCACATGGAGCCATATCTGGCGAATATGGAGGCTGAGGCATCGTTACAGTTTTGTTTTTTGGCCAAAAATTCACGAACAAGCAATGAAGTGTGAGCAGGTGCATTATCGTGGTGCAAAAGCCATGAATTGTTTTGCCACAAATCCGGGCGTTTTTTTTTCGGATTGCTTCACGCAAACGGCGTTGAACTTGTAGGTAGTATTCCTTATTGATTTTTTGACCTTGTGGCAAGAATTCTTGATGCACTATGCCATTAAAATCGAAGAACACAGTGTCGCACCTTCACATTCGACCGCACTTGTCGAGCCTTTTTCGGTCTTCCTAATGCCTTCACTGGGACGATTGATCTTTAGTTTCGACATCATATCCGTAAACCCATGTTTCTTCATCTGTTATAACCCGTTTTAGTAGTTCTACATCGTTATTAGCTTCATTTAGCGACTCCTGAGCAACTTCCATTCGCCGCTGTTTTTGTTCGAAATTCAAAAATTTTGGGAAATCGCCGAGCTCGAAAAACATGTCTAACGTTAGCGGCTGCCACTTAAAAAGTAAGCAATGAATGTTGCTGAAAATTTTATCGTACTTCAGGGGCATGTGTACCAACATGATAAAAAAAATTTATACAGGCGGACTCTCTAAACCCGCGAAATTTAAAAATTCTCGTTACTTTTTGAACACACCTCGTATATAGTATAAATAAAAAAAATATTACATTCTCCAGTTGCAATCATGGTCATCCGGTATTCATGTATAATCATTGATATAATTCCAAAAATAGCAAAGATTAGTACCTGAAAGGAAGTATTATGTATTTGGATATTTTCAAAGCAACGCCTCAAATAAATATTTACTTTTAGGATACTATACAAGATGATATATCAACACTTGTTTGAGTAAGAGCAAGATAGTAAATCCAACATTTTACTGTACTGACTGTACGAAAACGACAATTTAATAAAATTAAAGGACATTACCGTTAGTTTTACAGGAAATCCGACTTCATTGAACCGTTGGTGAATTGCATCGTACTTGTCCAATATCTGTCTAATATCGAGTTTCACAGAATTGCTCAATTGCCGACTTAAATTCTCGCAAAATATTTTAAATCGCATCCAATGGAGCACAACTATCATCAATGTCGGCAAACGGCCTACGTCTAATACAAAACGGCTAAAATATGGCGTAAAAGGATCCGAATAAAAAACAGAAAATACAATCACAACAACGAAAGAAAAGATGACGTATGCAATAGATATCTTAGGTATTTTGGAATATGTATTTGCATATTTTTGATAATCGATTCGATGGTCGAATTCGAAGAACTTAAAGAGATATCTCTCCTCAGTATAAAACGATATTAGGAAGAGAATAACGAGTTCTGTAGTACGGCAGTAATGGATTGTCACAATACTATCACCTTCGTAAATATATTCGAGATAAAGATATATAGCAAGGGAAAACGGAAGGTATTTTAATAATGAATGTCCCTTAATTACAGATAAGCCACTGTAACCTAAGAAACAACGAATGTAGGAAACTGATTTTATGTTGCAAACTAATTTCATTTTAATAATAAAGTTGAGTTTCACTGAACAATCGTAATACGTGTGTCACACAGAATAATGCTTACAAAAGACGATTCATTTTGTTTTTCTTCACTTAAGTAAATTGGTTTAATTTGAGTGGTTTTTTATCGTATAGATTTTGTTTTGTAATAACAGATATTATTTTTTGTTATGTTGTATGCTCATTATAAGGTAATGTGGGTTCGTTGTTATGAAATATCCTCATGAAATAAAATTTTATTTAGAAATTTAACGCGCTTTTGGTATACAAATATCAAATGTGTGTCGATATGTTTTTTATACTAATTATTAATTAGTATTAATTAGTAATTAATATATATTTTTGTGGATATATTTTATCATCAAGTTTTTGCTAGTATATGTTCGGCCCTGTTGTTTTAAAACGCAATTTTATGTAAAATATTTTATACGGCAGTCATAAGGTTTGTTTAAAAATAAGAAATCAGTAAATAAAAACATTTTTTCAAAAGAATTCGATTATTGTTACCTATAAGAGTATACTTTTTAACAAATAATAATTCATTCTATTTTAATTATTCATAAATATGATGCCGTTACAACCCTTATACTTCTGTTTTCGTGAAAAGTTTTTCTTATTAGGCATGTAGGTACTGTGCCTTTTGTGCCTAACACATATTTAGGTCTATGACATTCCGGTTTTCTCAATGTTTACATTTATCGTAGCAAGTCTTAATAGAGTGATGAATGATTTTGATTAATATATTAATATTTAATACGTAAACAGAATTACGTCGAAAAAATAACACCATACATATCTTGAAGCATTTTAATTTAATTCTCAACTTACAATTGAATATTTAAACGCATCTTTAACATTATAATTAATGGTAAAAGCTATAGTGCATTAAGGATATTATCTAGGCTGACTTTATAAAGACGAGGCTTTATAAAATTGCATTATCTAGGCTGACAACGCAATCTACCTAGTGAATTAACAGTTTACTTATAATTAACAGAACATTCCTAATTCCTTATACGTAAACGTTTAATATAAAAAACAAAGTAATTCCTCCCAAACTTTGTCGACCGTTGCACCGCGCTCTCTCTATGTTCTTCTGCCGTTGTATTTATTCCCAGATTTTTAAGTTACGCATTTGCTTCAATCCACCTTTTGAAAAGGGTTTATAGGTTTGATTATCGGTACATAGACAACAAAGTTGAATCCTGCTGCTGTATCCTTAGGGTTAGCTTCAGAGTCAAAGCAAAGCGCAAGACTGGTATATCAAAATCAGAAGTTACCCTTATCTGTCTGCTCTGAACACTTTAGATCATTTATGCCACCCTTTCCTTTTTACGTAAAGGAATTTGAGCGGTAATATTTAATCTTCCTCCAATCGCTTGCTTAGTGCTGAGCATCGTGGTGCTCCCGATTACGTAGTGGCAGAAAATTATAAAACTAGTAATTAGGTTTTTTTTATAGTCGGTCGGTATATCGTATTTAGCTGCGTCCGCTGCCCCTCTATTCTTCATTTTTCCGGTAACGTTTTTTGAACAAAATAAATTTATTTAGCAGGGGATGTCAATTGTAACATGAAAATGAAGTAATTGAGGCTAAGAGATAGAAATTGCAAGGGAAACCGCATATTAAATGGTATTATGCTAAATGCACTGAATTCCATTGGGTTTATGGTAAAATACTCCAAAAGTTGTCTCAGGTCCGCCTTTTGTCTTTCGTCTGTAACAAAATCGTATATTTCATTGTTTGTGACTTTCAGTACATGAAAATGCTTTTAGTTTGACTAAAAACGGTACAGCATATATTTTTGCTAGCGAATGTTGTTAAAAATGTATTATGGAAGCTCGCTAATATAAAGAAATTACCTGAAATTGTAATAATTTTGCTGACTATGCGAAGTTTTATTTGATCCAATTCGTATGAGCAAACTTCAAACAAGGCTGCACCGGTAAACGTTACTATTAGATTATGTGATACTCGAACGAATGACCATATTATTAAAGAAGGGCTTCCTGTAACTATATATTTTATAAAACATTAAAGTTATTGCATATAATAACGGTTCATTATTATCCAATTATTTGTATTGCCTATCTTACCGCTACCAAAATAACATAACCGGAGGAAATCGGATATTAATCGGAATATTTCGAGTCAGGCATAGAACGCTTATCATCTACTTGCTTTAAAAATATCCATTAAACACACCACAAACTGGTTCATCGCTTATTAGAAATCATAGTATTGAAGTATCCGTTGTATGAAGATATTTATTACTAGTATAAAAAAATATTACATTCTCCAGTTGCAATCATGGTCATCCGGTGTTCATGTATAATCATTGTTATAATTCCAAAAATAGCAAAGATTAGTACCTGAAAGGAAGTATTATGTATTTGGATATTTTACAAGTTATATACCAAGACTTGTTTAAGTAAGAGCAAGATAACTAAAAACATGTTGACTATGAAAATGATAATAAAAAAAATAAAAGACTTTACCATTAGTTTTACAGGAAATCCGACTTCATTGAACCGTTGGTGAATTGCATCGTACTTGTCCAATATCTGTCTAATATCGTGTTTCACAGAATTGCTCAATTGCCGACTTAAATTCTCGCAAAATATTTTAAATCGCATCCAATGGAGTACAACTATCATCATTATCGGCAAACGGCCTACGTCTGATACGAATCGGATAAAATTTGGCAAAAAACGATTCGAATCAGAAACAGACAATACAATCAGAGCAACGAAAGAAAAGATGACGTACGCAATAGATATTTTAGGTATTTTGGAATATGTATTTGCATATTTTTGATAATCGATTTTTTGGTCGAATTCGAAGTACTTAAAGAGATATCTCTCCTCAGTATAAAACGATATTAGGAAGAGAATAACAAGTTCTATAGTACGGCAGTAATGGATTATCGCAATGCTATCTTTGAAAATATACTCGAGATAAAGATATATAGCAAGGGAAAACGGAAGGTATTTTAATAATGAATGTCCCTTAATTACAGATAAGCCACTGTAACCTAAGAAACAACGAATGTAGGATACTGATTTTATGTTGCAAACTAATTTCATTTTAATAATATAGTTGAGTTTCACTGAACAATCGTAACACGTGTGTCACACAGAATAATGCTTACAAAAGACGATTAATTTTGTTTATCTTCACTTAAGTAAATTGGTTTAATTTGAGTGGTTTTTTATCGTATAGATTTTGGTTTGTAATAACAGATATTATTTGTACGCGAGTTATAATTATGTCGTATGCTGATTATAAGGTAATGTGGCTTCATTGTGATGAAATAGCCTCATGAAATAAAATATTATTAAGGGACTTAACTCGATTTTGGTATTCAAATAACAATATGTGTCTTTATGTTTTTAATAGTAATTAATAATTTTGTAGATATGTAACATATTTTATAATCAAGTTTTTGCTAGTATACGTTCGGCCGTTGTTTTGCAATTTTATGAAAAATATTTTATATGGCAGTCATATTATTAATATTCATAGTTAGCTTCATTATTATTTTATTTTCAATTTTTTTGTTTTAGTTTTTTTTTTTTTTGTGGTTGCTTGTTATGTTCTCAAATAATTTATGTGTATGTGTGTAAAATTGGTGATGTCATATATTCTTCTATAAGTTTTTATGCATTCACGTTGTTTTAAAACTTATAAATAAACTAGTGGACCCCACAGACGTTGTCCTGCATGATATTTAAAGCGATTAGGATATTAAGCAAAGTATGAAAGTACCGACTGCAGTGCCATCTGCCGGGCTGATTTGTGAATCTAAACCATTCCCAGATCCCCTTGAACACACACAAAAAATTTCATCAAAATCGGTCCAGTCGTTTAGGAGGAGTTCAGTCACATACACACGCACAGAAGAAATATATATATTAAGATTAGGTTTGTTTAAAAAATAACTAGTTTAGTAAAATTGCTCACATTTATAGAACTTTATTTCTTATTACAAAATGATAACTTTTTTACTTTAGAAACATAATACGAACGATATGCACGTCACTATTAGACAGCTGTCCCAATTGTCGTCTTCTAGACTCTTTCGGATATGTATCTATCTAATGTTTTAAATTGATTAAACACTCTAATATTTCAAATTTCAGACGGTAATTTATTAAATATTTGCATACCCTCATACTTAATAGTCCTTTTCAAATAATTTACTTTAATTTATACGCGACTTCGGCAAGATAAGCATACTAATAATAATTAATGATAATTACTTATAATAATTAAGTCGTAAGAGCGCCGGCGTTAATAATTTTGAGTTAAAAAAGTATATTAAGACTTATTTGTTTTTTATTAATAAGGGGGTATAATAGTATTTTAAGAGTATTTTTTAATATAGTGGAGGGCTATTTCGGCCACTGAGACTCTTAATGAACATTACGCTAGTTTAAGCTATTCACTAGTATTGTACAATATTAAGTCAACATAATATTACTTATTGGTCATAATGATAGGTTGTACAATACTTATTACCTTCCGATCATTATAATACGTAAGAGGAATTATGCTTTCATAGGCTTTTTGATGTTAATAAATTATTGCAAAAACCTGTTACAGGCCTATGTCTTAACTTGAACTTTGCAAGTCATTCTTACCTATACTGTCGATTTCCTTGTTTCTATTAATGACAATAATATATTAGTGTTATTAATGTTCAATTATAGTTGTATATACGTATATATACGATAAGCTTTTGAAGCAAAAACGATTTTTTTAAATATGATTACAGTTTTACCGTATTCGTACCTTTTCACATCTTATATTAATACATGATTTATACTAATGCCATTTAGGTCAAATTTGACGTCATAGTACGTCAAGGCAGAATACAAAATACCATCCGTATCACCTCGACGTCCGTCATTCCACAACTGAGCGTTTTTTAAGGCAGTTTTTGCCGCGCACGGCGCACCACCACTATGTGGAACCCGCTAAAGTATTTCCGAACCAATTCGAATGAGGATCCTTTAAAAAACGAGCGTACCCATTCTTGAAAGGCCGGCAACGCACTTGAGAGCCTTCTGGCAATTTGAGTACCCACGGGCGGCGGTATCACTTAACTTCTGGTGAACTTCCTGCCCGTTTGCCTCCTTTTGGTGTAACTTATTTTTAGCCTCTGATAACTAAACAGGTTCCAGCACTTACATGGGTTGAATAAAATGTGATAATATCGCTTATAATTGCAAGTCATATTTAAACAGTTAAGTTTTGCGATACAAGGAAATGTTACACAACAAATATAATATAAACATTTATTTGTGATCGGCTTTGTCATATTTATTTGTATAAAATGATACAAATCGCTCATTTAAATTTTTATTGTGTTAATACTAGTGTGAGAACTGTTTTATGAAAACACGTTTTATAAGTACAATATCAATATCAATTATCACTAGTATTATATACATGAGCAGTGTTGGCCTAGTCGCATCAGCGTTGGGGGGGAACCCCCCCCCCCCCCCCCCAAGAAAAGGGGGGGGGGGGGGGGGGGGGGTTGGGGGGGGGGGGGGCGCCCCCCCCCCGGGGGGGGGGGGGGGGGGGGGGGGGGCCCCCGCCCCCCCGCCCCCCGCGCGCGCGGCGCGGGGGGGGGGGGGCGGGGCGGCAGTTTTCACCTCAAAAAAAAAGAAAAAGTGGCTTCAGCGGCAATTCTCATCTCTGAGGTCGCAGGTTCGATCTGCGGCTGTACATCAATGGACTTACTTTCTATGTGCGCATTTAACATTCGCTCGAACGGTGAAGGAAAACATCGTTAGGAAACCGGCTTGCCATAGACCCAAAAAGTCAACGGCGTGGGTCAGACGCAGGAGGCTGATCACCTACTCGCCTCTAAGAATAACAAACGATCATGAGCCTAGACATAAAAAATTTATGTTTCGCCAGCTTGATTTTTTAATTAATAAATTGCATTCCAACTATAGTAATTTACTAATCAATACATATTTATTAACAGACACACATGCAATACAATACTTAAAATTTCTTGAGCTGCTTCAATTTTTTATTTATTTACAATCTGCTAATAGAACAGATCGCTTAGTAGCTATAAGTTTACTCGTTCCCTCAATATTGAAGTATTCTAATAAAAAGTAGTTTTGTTATACAATGGAATAATACCACCTGAAAAATTGGACGAATTCTTAATACAACAATTTTCTTAAAGTAAATTTCCATTCCGACGTCGCGGGTGACATGATAAATCTCCATTTTTAAATGATTGTCATAGGAAACCATGAATAATTTATGTATAGGCAAACCAGAAATGATATCTGACGCATTGAAACTAGAATCTGACATTATTTATTGCATAGCGAGGTATTAGAATAAACGATATTCACGATTGGAATTAATTTTAATATGTTGCACGTGATTGTGAAATTGTATTATATGCACTATGTTTATAAATACTGTTTTTTGCTGGAGATTTTTGATATAACTTTCCGAGCTTTCCAATTCATATTCTCAAATGTTATAAGTTTAGGTAGGTAATTTGATAATGAACACAAAAAAAATATGTGAATTGACGCAAAATCGAAAGAAGTTTTTAAAATAATAAACGTGTTCCAGATTCAAAACAATTAAAATGTTGAAAAAAAATATCATTTTCATTTGTAACAGAACTTATGGCTGGACTAGGTAGTTCGATGCATGAGAAAGGTGTTCGTGCATTATGGTTTTATGTAAATTGAATTTTAACGATTCTTTTTGTAAAAACTTGCACAAAAAGGATTATACACAACCTTCACGCAATCAAGGCGAGTGTAGGTTAGTGGTTTCGGTTTTATGTATTTCTGCGTCGTATTGTAAACCGCTTCCTTTGAGTTCATTAAACTTTTATTTCATGATCATTGATCATATCATATCTATTTTCATATAAACCCACAATTATTCCGAGTATGTACACGAAATAAATACCTTCGTTTAATCATACCTTTGGTGAGTTAAGGGTCAAATTGTCGTATGAAAAATTACGTATACTGCAATGAAATTATTATGTGAAGTATTTACATTAGCATTTATTGCATTGCCGAATTTGAGACTTCGGTACTTTGTAGTTCCCTAAAGTGGATTCCGATTGGAGACCACCAGCGTAGATTAATTATTTATTTCTATATATTATTTTATTTAATCTTTACAGTTGTAAATGTTTGCATGTATAACAATATTTCTAATGTTAAAATGTGTTTTATTGTCAAGTCTCAACTGTTTTGTGATCTACAATTGTTGAGTCACGGACATTCTGCGAAAGCATTATGGTTTGCCAATTATATAACGATTGCATTTGTCGTTATTTGCTTTCGCTTGAAGTACGTGATTTGAAAGATCTAAGACGTCGCAGCTCAGAATATTAACTAAACATATTTTTTATGGAATGGAAATTTGATGGAAATTGTCGGAAAGTTCCAAATTTGAAACTTACTTCCTCATCAAATACTATGGTTTGAGTGTGCGACTATCAATCCTAAGGTCGTGTGTTCATATCTTGGCTATGCAGCAAGGACTTCTATGTTCTCTTCTTTGTTATTTTCTATATTTTTCTCTCTTCTATGTGCTCACTTAACACTCGCACGTTGAAAGAAAATATCCTGAGGATATCGGCCTTAGACCCAAAAATTTATGGTGTCTATTAGGCATAGAAAACTGATCACCTGATATTACATATGACTGTATAGGCACGTAAAGATTAGAAGCAAGCCAAGGTCAAAAAACGAGGCATAAATTGACATTAAGCCAATATTTCCGCCCTAACTTGTATGAAAACAGTCACCCGATAAGCGTTCGCCATATAGTTTGTATATATGCATAATGCAAGTGTTAACAACCTTTTAGGTGTTTCGGATTTCTGTATTTATTACTTGATGTTTTTTTCATAATAATCATTGTAGGTAATTAGCCTTATGTGCATGACGCATATCGATTTTTGAGCCATGCCATTTCTATCACGATGTTCTCTTTCAAGGTACGAGCGAGCGTTGCACACCTAGAAAGAAAAATATATCAAGCCAATTTGGCCAACATTGTTCTATTCTACATGATATAATTACAATTCAAAGTTAATTGTATTAACATAATATACATTGTATTGTTTTGATCACGTTTGGTTTATTCACGTGTTCTCTTGCGATGTGAAAATCGATTCCGGCCTACACGCATCTCAAGGTCGTTTTTTTGTTGTTTTTGATTGATGATATGTAAGCCTGTAATAACATTTTTGTTTTGTTATCGGCGATCGTAACCACCTTTATATCCATAGTCGAAGCCATTTGACTTTGACATATCTCATTCATCCGAATCTTAATATACATGTCCATGGGCAGCTGACACTAATATTAAGATTATTAGTGTAATAATAAATAACATTGTACAATTTCATCAAGTACCCTATACATGCGATATCGACTGACCAAAAAGTGTACAAAACGTAATTTTTCTCTGCCTTATATCTTTATAATGTTATACTAAGCAAACATATTTGCTGTTACATCTATAAAACGTTCTTTAATATATTATAGTCTAATCGATTAAGTGTATTAACTATAATTAGTTGCGTCCTTGACTATTTATGTTTTAACGGAGCTGCTATTGTATGCTAATTAGTTCAACTGGTTTTTTGACGTAAAATATTCTTGTTGTCAAGTATGCGCAGCTGATGACTGCAGCCTTGCGATTCTGTAACTCACTTTTCGAAATCACACAGCGGTTTTCGCAGCGGCGGTTGCGCTCAAATCAGTCGTAAAGCAGTCATTTTACGATTTGGCATTCTGAAAAACGATAAACAAGGGACCTTATGACCGCAACCGCCGCTGGGAAAACCGCTGTGTGAGTTCGAAAAGTGAGTTACAGAATCGCAAGGCAGGGTACTACGCTTTCAATAATTCGTCTGTAAAAATAGGAATTGCTTAATTAATAATAATAAACTTTATTAACAACAAACAACTAATCCCAGGCTCCTAAGGTAATTCTCAGGCCTGAGACAGTTACATACATTTTCTATATTCATTTTAAAAATAGTAATTTTAGTCATTTATCTTCTGCCTTGTAATTTAGCTACTTAGAATATATTGTTACGAAGACGGGTCAACTGCAATGTTTTTAGATTTTTTCACTAGTTAGAGAACCTTTCAGTTTCTTTAGAGAACCTTTCAGCAGGCTGAAATATGATTTATGACCGTTTCAGGAGAGGGTTAATCACATACGAGGCATGCCTTTTAAGTTTTGCTTTGGAGAAAAAAACACAACTAGAACCTTATAGTACTTTTTTATTGTTTTTCAAAGTATTCACCACGTAGCTTAATACACTTTTCCATTCGCTCAAACCAGTTATTATAACATTTATTCCACTCTAAAGTGGAGGTGTTCAAAATGGCTGATTTGAAAGCGTCGACTGCTTCTTCACCGGACTGGAACCTTTGACCACGAAGACTTTTCTTAATTTTTGGAAATGTAAAGAAATCGTTAGGGCTTGGGTCAGGACTCTATGGAGGATGGTCAAGAATTTTTACTTTTCCTGCTTCAAATACTGAATTGTTTGACGAGCGCTGTGTGAGCTTGCGTTGTCGTGGTCAGGATGATGGTGTTTGAGTTAGTTTTCGAAGTTTGGCGATGACTTGTGGTAAAACAAACTGTGGTATACCACTCTGCGTTAACCATTCTACGATCTTCAGTGCAATAGTCGCAAATGGCCGGTTTTTCCAATGAACGTGGCCACCATCATCTTTAAGTGCTTCGAGAACGAACGAGTTTAGTCGGCTTTGGCTCGTCTTGAAAGACCCAGATTGTAGATTGTTGTATGGAATCAGGATCGTAGGCATAGATCCAAGATTCGTCATCACTGATGATGTCGTAGACGTGATTTGACTCTCTTCGGTTGAACCTTTGCAGAGTTTTCTTACACCATCTGACGCGGGCCGCCTTGTGATCGTCGGAAAGCAGATGTGGTATCCAACGGCAAACTAGCTTTCTCACACCAAGCGTTCATGCAAGATCTTCTGATGTTGTCCCTAAGATCCTAATAGAGCCTCTATTCTCATACGTCACATGACGATCTTCGAGAATTAATTGTCTCAAGCAATTTTTCTTCAGTAAAGGCGGATTTTGGGCGTCCTTTGCGAGATTTGTCACTAACATTAACACTAGTATGTCCTCGCTGGAATTTTAAATACCAGCGTTCGACAGTCCGCAGACATGGGGCTTTATCAATGAACACAGATATTAGCTCTTCAAAACACTGAACGTGTCAGGCCTCTTCTAAATTGTAGAAAATTATTGCACGAACATTTTCCTTAGAAAGATTCATTTTCGTACGTAACTTGACAGATTCAAATCGACGCTGTGACTAAACAATAATTAATCCTAATACTTTTAACTGTTTTGAGATTCAAAATGTAAACACATTCGAATATAGTACAGGTCCAAATTCAAAATTGCCGGGAAATATGGAAACGACAGAACTTAAAATGAGCCTCGTATTAGAAAATCGTAATTTACAGAATGTTACCATAGTTTTCGGAGGCTGAAACATTTTTTCAGTCAGTTTCAGAAGCATTTCATATTATATATTTCTTTTTTGACGTTCATATGTGTACATTGTGCTACCTATATGAATAAATAATTTTGAATTTTTAATAGAAATTCATATAATAAGCCTTTATCACAACAAGTTTACATATATGAAAAAAGATATACATATATATATACAGTTTTGTTATTCCAAGATGCGGCCACCGTCCGGGTGAAGGCCTCCTACATTTCCACACTATTTTATTTTTTTCTCAATTTTTTGTCAGCTAACCTTGCGTTGTCGACATTCTTATGCCTAGCTATTCTTTCTTTCTATAATATCTTTTATTTGTCAAAATTTGTGAAAATTGAAATGAAAATTTATATGTGACTAGCGGCCCGTCCCGGCTTCGCACAGGTGGACTCTTATTTTTAAAAAAAATATGTAGATGTTGATATGTAATAGGCATTTTATTACACCTTTGGCAACATTATTGTAGTTTTAGTAGGGATCCTTATTTTTTTCTTGCAATTAAAATAGCCTATATTAATCAGTGATAATGTAGCATTCGAATGGTGAAAGAATATTTAAAATCGGTCTAGTGCCATGACCCATTTCGTTACATACATACTTACATACAAATCTTTCCTCTTTATAATATTAGTATAGATACACACACACACATTTCGATAAGTAAGTTATAATGATACAATGAATTTGTATAACCATTATGTGGAAATGTCAATTTACATATTATTGTTTGTTAAAGCAAAGTTTCATGTGAGAGAAAGGGAAGTTCTTCAAGGCCAAAGATGAATCGGTGACAGAAATAACTTCACAATATCCTTTATATGCGAATATAGGGTGACATTTTAGGTCAAATCGCCTTTGTTAAGGGAAACAATGAATTGTTATATTTGCGTTGACTATTTATGTATACTTATCTAAATATGTACATACATTACAATTTTTATTTTTTGCTTTTGAGTAAAATATATTTAAAAAATAAATAAATCAGTGGCGCTACAAACTCTTTAGGTCTTGGCATCTGATTTCTGAATCTGTTTCATGATCATTTTTAAATCTAATAGGCAAGTAGGTGATCAGCCTCCAGTGCCTGACACACGCCGTCGACTTTTTGTGTCTAAGACATGTCGGTTTCCTCACGATATTTTCCTTCACCGTTCGAGCAAATGTTAAATGCGAAAGAAAGTCCATTGGTGCACAGCCGGGGATCGAACCTACGATCTCAGGTATGAGAGTCGCACGCTGAAGCCACTAGGCCAACACTGCTATTACCTAAAAGATATTTACAAAGAGAATAATATAAATATACATATTTTCATGTCGAATATTAATAGTGTGAATTATCAATTCTTTCAAACGACGCGTACCATAAAAAATTGTGAAATAATTACAAATCTCTCAAATTAATAAAAAAATTGCGAAAATAATTAGATAACCTTTACTTTTATTCGATAAGGCACAGTTAATAAAGTGTGGTAATAGTAAGACAAAAGGTAGCGAAATGCCGGTCAAAGTCGTTTCTCACGTTAAACGTAGCCTAATTCACATAAAACTTCAAATTTATCGAAACGTGCTCGTATGGGTATATTAATTATTGAAATGCGGAGTGTTTAAATTATAATTATTTTATTACGACAAAAAATTTGCTTTTTTTAATTGCCATGCCTTATTTTACATAGCTCTTTTCTTGAAGGACCATAAGTCGAATTAGGATAAGCACCGTTCAATCCGTTAAAATCGCGAAGAATTCAAAAGAGAGGTGCCTGAACTCCTAGGTTGGTTTTTTACAGAAGGAATTTGAAAAATATTGCTGATTTTAGACCTAGGGAATGAGTCGTATTGTTCGAGAATCTAAAGATTTAAGTCGTCAACGTGAATAATCTGATTCTACGAATTCCAACTCTGCATCGGTACATTGGCGTGATCTCGTGCGATTGAGATTCATTAATGCATTTGGAATCATCGGGATCTCAATACATTAATTAACGTTTATTTAAATTAAGTTAATTTTAGTTTTACTTCTATTATAACTTTAGTTATACTCGCCATATCTCTTATACATTGCAGTTGGTACTTTTACTTAATTATATGAGTATTTTTTTCAAGTACGCGGATAAATATATTATATTATCATCCATAATTGTATATAATAGAAATTATTGCCATATTTCAAGCGTAGTTATTAAATGTAATCTCACAACGTCTCATGTTTCCTTGTTCCGTGTTATGCTATTTTGAATTGCATTCGGATGCTATTAGCAGCGATGTCAGTACGTACAATTACTTAGAAATTGAACGAAACGGAAGTAATATTATTTTTGTCTTCAATAGTTTAGGAGAAAATGTTTCCGTTTAATGTGAAAACTGTAGGGGGATCTTTATCAGGGAAGCCGGTTGGTAGCGGTCAAAGACGGTTGCCCATTCAAACTGAATAAAGTACTTCTTTGTAGTATTTCAAGGTTCGAAATTAGTGCTTTAGCTCTAATAAGGTAATTGTTACCTTGATAGCGGGCTTTCTTTCATTATTTCATAAATTATTACTTAACAGCGAAACCCTTTATGTAAAAATATCTCTGAAAATGTAGAGCAAAGATCATAGCTTAACTTGATTGTTTTCTTCATTTGCTGTTTCAAATGACTGCTTTAAGCTACTTTTTTTATTGCGTTTACAGTTGTTAACTGTCAGATATGCTGCCGGTTTGCTCTGTAAAAAATATTTGTTTAATATTAGTCTCACAGCAATTAAATGTATTTTATTGCCTAGGTATCCTAGCATATCTCAATGTCACCTTTTTTATACTTGCGTCACTACTTTTAACACTATATTTTAACGTGGTTTATGAGGGACGAAAAACAATGCCTTTTTTATTTAATTACAAAATACCAGCATCCGGCTTTATATAATTTTATGTTCTTGACTTTGCAAGTAAATGTTGTTTTATACATTTAATACCACAACTGTTTATTAAATTTTCATATAGACATATTATAGCGACGGCAGTATTAACTATACAATTTATAAATTGTAAATAAATCGTTATACATATACCATTAAATGCTATAGAATAAGTTTCTCTAGACATATTATTATTTTGATAAATAGCATACAAAACACTAGTTTTCTCTATAATTGAGGTGTTTTTTTTAACAAATGGCAAGTGAGCCACAGTCGTCTTCATACCATGTGAATAAATATAGAACGTTTATTTAAGTATAATAATAATAAGTTGGCGCCTGGTAGATAGTACCGGTGACCCCAGAGCTGGTGCTTTCTTCGCTCAACGAATAAGTTTCGCAATACAGCGAAATGCTGCCAGCGTTAAAGGTACACTGCCACAGGCAACAAACTTTTTAAATTTGTTTTAGTTTTCTATTTTTGTAATTTTTTATTACTTTGTAGGTTTAATAAAAATTGTAAATACTGTATATTTGATTGTAATGTTTAGGTTTTATAGATAATATACATAAATAAAATAATTATATATCTTCCATTTTAAAGACTAAGAAGTCTTACCTGTTATATAATTAAAATAATCGAAGCCTTTATCCAGTGCGTGTGAAACTGCAGGCACAAGCTAGTACTGTTTATTTGCGAGTCTAGAACTTTTATGAGGCTTCATCAGCGTCATTTACTATGCTAAACCCGTAACATTTATGTAATAAGATTAGCTTAAGAATATCATATAACCTAAGGTCAAACTCCTTTCTGTATATGATACATATTGTACCGAAGTATATCCCAAACATAAATTGCATATAAGCAAAGAAAATGTTATCAGCAAGTTCAATATTAAATACTGTTATTGAAAGGAATTTGAAAAATTTCGCTGAAGTTTGTTTTAATTAAGAGATTTTTTTTAATAATATAAATCCAAAGAGGAGCAGTGGCCTAGTGGCTTAAGCGTGTACCTCTCAACACTTAGTTCGTACGTTTAAATAGCGCCTTGCCTTCTAAGAATAATAATCACGAAACAGATATAAAAATCTGAGACGAAGACTTAGAGGTTTTCGCGCCACACATTTTTAATAGTTGGTTGTTTTGTTTTGTGTTGAATGATCAATAATTAAAGGAAGGCTGTACTATATAATATCACGCTATACGGAAATAACTCCGGAGCACAGCTAGGTGGAAAGTAGTTTCATTCGTATTTCCTCCGCCAAGTCGAGCAAAGAATGGTACGGCCGTACCATTTTTTCTCTAAACAGTTCAGGCATGCAACTTTGTTGTGGATAAAACTAGAAACATGAATTTTTAAACTCACTAAATAATTCTCTATTTGTTTCATAATAATTTATTAATCTAATAGGGAAGTAGGTAATCCACTAAAACGGAACGTTGCTAGGTTAATTATTTACGTAACTTAAGGACTGAAGGTCCCATATGTGAATAAATTAACAGACTTGGTCTTAAGCTGATTTTAACCTTAAGTTCCCTGTATGTAACCGACTCCTTGGACTCGTGACCCACTTCACGACAGATTTAATTCAAACTTGACCTACTGAATCACTACAAAAATAATTTCATAGGTTTATCTCGAAACAATGAAATTTTTTTACACAAAGCAATACGATTAAATTGAGACAACACGTATTGCTGCTAGGACTAAAAGTGGAAAATAAATATAGTTTAAAAACTAAAAACACGTTTAAAGCACATCAAACTAAAAAGTGAAAAATAATTCTAATTTAGGCTGAATGGTAATGAACAAAAATACTGTATTATTGTGAAAATTCACTTTTTGTTTTAAAATTTATTTTACTATATTTATTTTACAATTTTTGGGAAGTTTTTAGATTTAAGACTCTCTTATTTCTTTTTTATCTCTTATTTTTCACTTTTTAGTTTGATGTGCTTTAAAAGCTTTTTTTTTAACTATTTTATTTTTACAATTTATGTTATTGATGGCATAAGCTTTTTAGATGTTTAGACTCTTCTACAGTTAATTTGCCACTGTATACAATGCAAGTGAAACTGTTTGAACAGCTCTCGTATTGTTCGAAACACAATTTGCACTTTCACGATGATTCATTGCAAGTGAAATGTATTGCAGGGAAAGCTTAATTTAATCATACGTAAAGTACAATGACGCATTTCATTGTTATTAATATTTCGTACCTTCGTTCCACGTATTTGGAAAATTATTAAAACTACAGTTATAACTCACTATTCGGCACTTCGATAGATCGGCAGTCCAATATCCGGCCCCCTCCGCCCACGCCTCCCTCACCCCTCTATATCTGTGCGCTTCGGTCGCTGCGTCGTCGACTAGCAGTCTAACCTCAAAACGTATCACGTGCACGTGCTAATGTATTTATTTTTTTCAAGTGAGAATAGGTTATACTTAAAAATGTCAAAAAAACCAAAACAAAAGACACTAGATTTGTTTATTTTATTAATTACCTATGACTTTTTCACTATAATCCAGTAATCGAACATTCCATAATCCGCACCCTCCGGTTTTTATTGCCGGATTAGGGGGATTACACTGTATTATATTATTTATTGATACTGTTCCATTGTTTAGGTCGAGATTAATCGTTAAGTTTTAGAGAATTTATTAATTACCTACTGTTATTTTGATAATTGATTTTAAACTTTAAAGCTTTCACATTAATTATGATACGATAACAATTCGAAAGTTAGATAAAGAGTTATTACATATACATACTAACCTTATTCAGTTGTGATCTCTAATCAGTAGTAGTCTTCAGTTAATTTTTTAAATTTATATTTTTTGCTGACATGTTTTAAAGGGATAAAATTAGATTTTTTTTTTCTGTATATCCATTTTTTATTATTACTATAACGTATAGGTTAAGAAAATTGTTCATAATCTATACTTTTGTGTTATTAAATATATAGAAATCTTTTATGTCATACTTTACATCAACAGACTATTTTGTGTAGACATAATAGTAGATTATTTGTGTTTGGAATTAAAATTTATTTAAAAAAACCTTATTTTATATAATTAGTTTAATATTTCTAAATAAATTTTCCTATTCTGATTTAAAAACACTGTCGCCTCCTCTCTATTTTGTGTAGACATAATTGTAATTGTTTGGAATTAAAATTTATTTAAAAAAACCTTACGTCATTAATTATACTATATGATCACTACAAGAGTTTTAATATTTCTAGAATAAATTTTCCTATTCTGATTTAAAAAACACACTGTCTCTAAATTAGTGTTTTTCTCCTTTGGAAAACAAACGGCTGTTTCACTAAGCTATAAAGCATTTCTAAACGTTTATTTAAATGTCGTATTTAAATTTAAAGTAATACTTTACAGTTTACATGTTATTAAGCCTACGAAGCCCTATTTTTCAACTTATTATAAACAAATCTGTTCTATTTTAAATACCTATATTATGTCATAATGAACTTGTAAGTGTACATTATAATAACAAATATGACGCGCAAAGAGATTACTATGAAATCTCTATTACTATAGAGTATAGACTACTATATCATATACATAGTCGTTAATTTATAGATCCAGCAATATAGGCATTAAATAAGCTTCTTGTATTCAATTTTTTTATTTAAATTTTTCCTTTTTTTACAGTAAGTTGAAAGTTATACAGTAGAAAACTTATTAATATATAAATTTATTTAAAACATAAACAAAACAAGAAACGTAAAACCTTTTTAATAAAAATAAACGAATTAATATTAGGTCCTTACATATGAAATTGGCGTATTTCGTACTGGCGACTTTAATCACGATGTTCTCCTCTTTGGTAAGGAATTCCAAATTCAAATTTGTACAGCTATTTACTCATGTATTTGTGCTTCGATGACCGTCATTCATTTGTTTTTTTCTGTTTGCGTCACTCATTTTACAAAATGGAAAACTTAAAGTATCGCATTATTTCCGAGTACGAGTTCCGCCGTGGCACTAGTGCTCGAAGGGTGAATGATGTGTATGGCGGTCATGTTGAAAAAGAAAACACAGTTCGTTTTTGGTTCCAACGTTTTCGTTCTGGAAATTTCGACCTGCAGAACAAGCCCCGTGGACGGCCTGAGACCCAAGTTGATAATGAAGTATTGAAGGCTATTGTTGAAGCTATTGTTGATTAAAAAGCTTGAAAGATGGGTACCTCACGAATTGACTGAAGCAAACCGGCAAACGCGCGTCGACTGCTGCGTTACATTACTGAACCGGCACAATAATGAAGGTATTTTAAACCGAATCATTACCTGTGATGAAAAATGGATTCTTTACGATAATCGGAAGCGCTCAGCGCAATGGTTGGATCCTGGCCAGCCAGCCAAATCCTGCCCCAAGCGAAAATTAACCCTAAAAAAGTTCTTGTAAGCGTTTGGTGGACTAGTGCCGGTATTGTTCATTGCAGTTTTCTCAAATCTGGCCAGACTATTACGGCTGATGTCTATTATCAGCAATTGCAAACCATGATGGAAAAACTAGCGGCTAAACAACCTAGGCTGGTCAATCGCTCCACGCCACTGCTACTTCACGACAACGCTAGACCACACACTGCACAACAGACGGCTACCAAATTAGAAGAGCTTCAATTGGAATGTCTAAGGGTGAGATCTATAGTGCGCACTTGGACTTTGCTCAGACTTACCTTACGAAAAACTTTGCTTAGTGTACACTAAGGTTAAACTATGATTTCGTATTTATAGACATTTTAACGGTGAGATTAAGCTAAGCCCAAGCTAAGACAGAAAATGTCAAAATACAAATTGATGTTTCATTTCATGCAATACTTTGTTTATTATCCTTTAAAAAAGTTAACAATAACAAATATTTAAAAATCTAAAACGGTACACATATATCTTCAATTTATTGTTATTTATGTATTCATTTATTTTATTATTGCAATAACTAGAAATTCACGAGTAACCTTTAGAAAATGTATTAATTATTTAAAGATGACAATAATTTTATTACGTAGAACGGATCGCAATGTTTTGGTTAGGTTATAGTTTGAATTTCGTTGTCACTATAATATGCCAATTGCCAGGGCTGCCAGGTGACATACAAAATCACACCAGTTATTTTTAAGATTTCTCAAAAATGGGGTTTGAACAATTACATAAATAATATAAATAAACAACAATAAATACCATAATAATGTGTAATTATTTTATTTCATGCATTTCATAGGTATTTATCAAGATCATTTATAATTTCTTTGAATTCAAATTCTATTTTTCCCAAAGTCTATGGAACTCCGATACAAAATGGCAACACCGTTCATTAAAAACCGACAAAAATAAAAAGTCCAGTAAAAGATATGATGGTAAAGCAAATTTTGGGCCATTATTTTTGTTAGGCTTATAGTCAAAGTTTTTGGTAAGTCGTCGATTTCGTGGACTTGAGATTAAGCTAAGCCAACACTAGGGAGAGATTCGTAGTTTGCTCTATAAATACCGACTGTGTCTTAGCTCGATAGTTAAGTCAGAGCAAAGTCTAAGTGCGCACTATAGATCTCACCCTAAGACATCCTCCGTACTCCCCGGACCTTGCTCCAACAGATTACGTTTTTTTTCGAAATTTGGACAACTTCTTGCAAGGGAAAAAATTTAATTCTGATGGGGCAGTCCAAATTGCCTTCACAGATTTTATTGATTCCCGTCCGACTGTTTTTTTAGTAAAGGGATCAATGAACTACCTATGAGATAGCAAAAGTGCATAGAAAACAATGGTTCATACTACTATAAATATATTATATTTTTTTAAATATTCGACTTTTTGTTCCTCCAATACAAAACGCCAATTTCATATGTAAGGACCTAATATTAACGCATTTGGAGTTTGGACCGATAGCCTGTGACGTTTATTAACATATGCAGCTGACAGTAACGCCATCGTTCCGACATATATTACAACGTATAGCACCTTAAATATGTATTACCAAGTTTATATTAAAACTGCTTTATTAAAGCTATTAAATGCTTTATTAAAGAATATATATGTGTCGTCTGGTTAGGTGAATAAAAAATCGTAGAGGCGTATTTAGAATTGTTCCATCTGTTGATTTTGATAATTGGTGTGAAGTTTATGGCTTCGATTTATGTCTATGTTCTATATATATATACTTCTACTGTACCTGTGTATGTCACTGAACCCTCTTTAAGCCGCTTAAGGACCAATTAAAATGATTATTTTTGTATGCGTTTGTGTGGGGCCCTGGTTGGCTTAGATTCATAAAATCAGCCCGGCAGATAGCGCTGCAGTCGGTATCTAAATTATTTATCTATACAGCAAATAAACAGCTGGTATATATATATATATATATATATATATATATATATATATATATATATAAATCTTCTCTGTATGTGTTCGTAATTAAACTCCTAAACGGTTGGACAGATTTTGATGAAATTTTTTGTGTGGTCAAGTGGAGTCGAGTATGATTTATATTATCAGATTTTTTTTGTATGTAAGACGTACAGGACAACGTCTGTCGGATCCACCTTTACTACGATTAATGATTGTTAGTTTGCAACAAATAAACTCAGGATTGGGCCGATTTCACTATTAAAATGCTAAAATCCTTGACATGTTATTGAATATGTGGCTTATTTCCAAAATATTTATAAAAATAAACGTTCAGCCGCAATAGGTTATCTAAACACCCATACGTTAATTTTAGTCTATACAAATATAACTGTGTGTTTACGTGTCCAAAATCGGTAAAATACTATGTACGAGACGTTTCGTAAAACAATATTCTGAATATAATCAAGTCTAAAGGTTATGACAAGGGTAGACGAAGTTCGCAACTACGCAGACACCGAAATTAATATTAAAACGATCAATATCTCTTGGGCGTATTTTTGTGAAATTGTAAAGTGACATCTTGCTCGTAAATGTAATTACTAGAAGATTTTTGCTCTTATAACGTCAAAATACTACTAGGTTGTATTATAATGATCCTTATCATTCTCTCGATTTGTAAATAAGGCCTATTTTGGTACATACGACATAGCGACAGCGGCCAACGCATACTTCTTTTACGTACTTAATCAGTGGAGCTACAACCTCTTTAGGCCTGGGCGGTGGGCCACAGATTTCTGAATCTGTTTCATGATCATTTTTTAATCTAAGGCAAGTAGGTGATCAGCCTTTGCCTGACACAAGCCGTCGACTGTTGGGTTTAAGGCAGGCCGGGTTCCTCACGATGTTTTCCTTCACCGTTCGAGCGAATGTGCGCATAGACAGAAAGTCCATTGGTGCACAGCCGGTGATCGAACCTACGACCTCAGGGATGAGAGTCGCACGCTGAAGCCACTAGCCTAACACTGGTCTTACGTACTTGACACAAAAAATCGAACTGATAAAAAGCTAAGTTTAAACGTTATCGGTCAATTGAATTTACATGTTTAACAGTACATGTACTATAGTTAATTATACAGGAATGCTTAAGCATGATACTGGCGCCACAATTTCTAACATTAACTGTAATGAATACCTGACAATACCATTAAGTATTGATATCGATCACGCTTAGAAAGTCACTTTCGATTGTATTCTAGGTCATTAGGTTATAAAGCACTTTCCATTTGAATTATATTTTACAAGTAAAACATGGCGAGTATTTTGTAATTTCTTAATAATAAGAATTCGTTGTTTTTCTATTGGGATATTTAGCAAAAATAGCGCCTGACTTTTTATGCGTAGTAAGAAGACACTGCGCAAAATTTGCTCAAATAAATTGTAAGAAGTGTAGGTGTGTGTAGTGTGAAATTATACTGGCAGTGTAGCATCGCGTATACTTGTGTGGACACGTTAGCGCCGTCTCACCTCCCTCGGACAAACAAAAAAGCTGGGGCGGCCGCAGAGCAGGCGGAAAAAAATAAACGTCACAAATATAAGAGTATTGTCTCGATTTGTTCCGTTTGGAGTAGAGACTCTTGGGCCGTGGGGTTCAAGTGCGAAGGCGGTAATTAAAGATTAAAGTTGGCGCCTGGCAAATAGTACCGATGACCCCAGAGCTGGTGCTTTCCTCCCTCAACGAATAAGTATCTAGCTAGGAAATACTGCCAGCGTTGATGGTGCACTGCCACAGGGAACTAACTTTTTAAATTTGTTTTGATTTTCTATGTATTAATTTTTAATTATTAAGAAAAATTTAAATATTGTAGTAATATTTATGATTAATAATGTGACTAATTAAATTAATTTATGGTAAGTTAATATAAATTTGCTATATTTTATTTGATTTACTTCATATAATTTGCCATATTAATAATGTAAGCTATTTCGCGATTACACTTTTTATCCTGAAATTGCTAAGAGTTTGAATTTTCTTATGCGTATTAATTTTTTTTTTACAAAAGTAGTGCTAGAAAGGTGTTATACAATCTATTATCGCTTCGTATATCGTATAAGGTAAATATTGCTTATAACCGAAAACTCTGCCTGTCTATATAGCGGTCTATATATATTTATTAATGGTATCTTCTATATTAAAATATGTATGTAAATAACTCTCTCGCCGACGACGAAAAGCTCTAGAGTAGATAATGCAAAAAAAATGTTTGTTTGAAATTAAAAGTTTTATTTCGATATTATTAAATTTATTTTTCCACTATTGGTAAGTATAGTTTAATACAGAGAGCCAGTTTAGGTAGAAAATAGGCTTCGACAACCGTTGGTTATGAAACCGGAAAGCTTCTAGCAGTTTCACAGATATTGTCTGTGAAAGGGCCTGATTTAGATATTTCGAAAGTTGGTACTTTCGTTTTGAAGTGGGTTGCTATCAACGCAATATATTAGATTGTGTAATGTGCTAGGTTCCTTGTTCTGAGGGCTGAGCTAATTGGCACCTCAAAATTATTTATCGATTGGTCTCTAGGCGAAACTTGGTTTTATTGAAGCAAATAATATTTCCTTTATTGAAGTTATACTTCTTTAGGCGCGTTATGAAAAATTGATGAGAGTGAAATTTTACGATGCGCGCGCACCTGAGACACGAAGTTGTCAGTGTGATTATAGGGTGCGCGAGCGAGATGGGAATAAGACAATCTACAAGTAAAAAGAAATAGAATATGTGTGAAGTTAGCAGCTATGCCAAGAATTTTGAATGTACATAATGACATTTACCTTTTAAACAAATAAAGGATTTTTAATTATTTTTTCAAAGAAATTTAGCAATGCTTTTTCACAAAGACCTATTGTTACTTAGTTAAAAGGTTATGAAACATACGTAGTTATTAAATTAAATGAATAATATAATAAAATAATAAATAATAATAATAATTATTATTAATATTAATTAATAATTGAATAATATACTAAATATTAAATTTTATTAAATTATAAACGTTAAATATTTGTTATTAATTATTTAATATTTAAAAAAATAAAGAAAGCCAAAGAAGTATAACTTCTTACGCGCGTACATAAGTACACGCACCCTTTTTTTTCTATGAAACTTATTAACTAAGTACACTTTTGCATAAGTTTTTTTTACATAAAACAGGAGGCTCTCCTGATGTTAAGTGATACCGTTCATGCCGGAAGCCTCGGAAGTGCGTTGCCGGACTTTTAAGGATTAGTACGTTCTACGTTGAATTATTTTTAAAATCGCGCAGTCAGCCATGTCTAATCGAATGCAAATGTCAAAAAATCCTTATCGTATATTGTGATATTTTGCTAACCATTTTTAAACAGGCGGCTAAATTTAAATGGAGATTGTTTTATCACTGCCGTCAGACTTCAATGTGTATGTAATGTAAAATAACAGCTCATGTGTACGTAATGTATGTGTGTGTAACATACATTACGTACACATGAGCTGTTTTTTTTATAAAAATAACGAAGGCATTATTTGAAATATAGATCAGCCAACAAATTTGCACCTTAACTTATATACTTAAACAGACTACAAAGAATGGGTCTGCCATTTAAAGGCTGAAAGATCTTTTGCTTAATAGGCTCCTTATTAAACCTTTCCGTGGACCCAGGCACCGACTGATACGTTGCAGCCCAATATATAACACTGGCCTACAACCATTTTGGTGCCGGGGATTTTAGACCTGATTATAAGCATGTCTTACATGGTGAAATCAAAAATGTAATTAGTTTTTTTCCATCAGCTCTAGTTTTCGAGATACATAAAAAAAACATTTTTTACAATAAATATATATTTTTATGGCATTAAACATCAAGAAATTGTCTTTTGAGCGATTTTCTCGAATTAAATTGACTCATTGGCAATCTCGCATGATTCCCCTACAGTAGTCGGCCATCATATGAGTGTCCCATCTTCCTTGGTATCTGTTCTCCATTGTTTTTATGTCTCGGTAATCTCGTTCTCCTTGTTCTTCGCTTAGGTCTCCTAAATTGTGTTGGAATTGATCTAGATTACTGTTGAGATAGTGAAAACTTCATACTCATATTACAGCCTAAATCGTTGAATCGAACCAGCATATCTTCTACTAATTTTACATAGTTGTCAC
Organism: Pieris macdunnoughi; assembly: GCA_905332375.1. Lineage (NCBI taxonomy): Eukaryota > Metazoa > Arthropoda > Insecta > Lepidoptera > Pieridae > Pieris > Pieris macdunnoughi. The sequence goes on from CAJOBZ010000009.1 coordinate 5,353,720, forward strand.
AGCCTTATGATTTCCGAGAAAATTATATACAACTGCTACAAAAGATTTCCACGCAAGCCGTACTACATCATTCATAGAAGTCTCAAATTTTGTGGTATCTTTTATTAATTGACGTATTTTCACCAAAGAAACCTGCTTTTAGTTTTTCAGTACTTAAACCAGGAAATTTTTGTGAAGAATGATTTTTTCTCTTGAAACCAAGGGTTAATTTATAACATTTCTTTACACATTTTAGGAGAACTGCTTTCATACTTCGTTTATTTATTTATTGTAGTAGTTTTCATTGGACTGATAAAACGGAAAACTCATGAATGTCAGCAAACCACTGACAATACAGCAATATACAACTATTTCTTTAGATGAAAAGAACTGCAATAAGTTTTGTTCTCTCGTACGATATGTACACACTCGAATGTCTGAAGAAAGGCATTTTTTTTCTTTTAATCTTGAAGCTAGTAACTCAGCGTCCCATCAAGCCCTAATTCTTTGATGAGGTCATTCAGCTCATTCTCTTAAAATGGGTTAGGATTTGATGATTTCCCGCAGTATTCAAATTCGTCATCTATTTGGGAAGAATAAGGTATTTCAGATTTATCCTCCTGAGATTGCTGCACTACCTGGTGAAAAGCTGGTACTGGAACATTTTCTGAATGAAAAATAGGTCTTTGTGCTGAGGGAAATTTAGGGTATTTCCATTTCTTTATATAGATATAGATTTTTTTTGTTGTTGCCCACTATATTTGTCATACAAAAGTAACAGTCGCCATAATGTTTTTTTTGTTCTCGCCATGTCATAGGCATTCCAAACTTTAAAGACTTACGTGAGCCTTTCTCCCACTGTCGTAGACGCTCAACGCATATTGTGCACATATCATGTGGCACCCACACTTTATATTGGTGCTGAATTTCAATACCGAAATAAGCAAAATACAAACGATTCACAGTGTTTGTCATCGTTACACGCTGATCTTTCAGTATGTATTGATCACAAACATAGCAAAAAGTATCAGAATCGTTAACACAACATCTGGACGTACTAGTCATATTGAATTAGTAATAGAAACTTTATCGATATGAATGTAATAATCACTATTTACGACCAAGGCGGGAAAAAAAATAAAAGAAGGGTAGTGGGTAAACTAGAGCTGATGAGTTAAAATGACGTATGCCAATATATTGTACATTACCTATTTTATCGACAATATATACAAAAGGAGCTGCACCATAAAAAATTTTTTTTTTGTAGGCCTGTGTAATCTTTTCTTATCATTTTCGGATTCATTTATTAAACACATTATTGATTTATGTACGAATGCGTTGTATTACGTGCGGTTAAGATTAATTATTAAATTATATAATGATTTCATTATATTTAAATGAAAAGGTGAGTGAAGGTAATCGCGTATCACGATTACATTAAATATTTCGTTACATAAGATTAGGAAGAGGAAACATTGTACTTATAACGTTATAAATCATAAAATTTAATTGTATGGCAAACGTATATGTTTATTTTAGGCGACGAGATTGTCAAAAGATGAAATAGGGTGGAAAAAGTCGAATCAGGCTTTCACTGAACGGGAATCGCATCTTAGAATAACAAAATGCCATCAAAAACTTAACTTGTAAGAAAACCAACTCTTGCAACTTGAGATCCATGTATTACCAAGTTGGGTAATTTATTCAGTCTGCTAAGGAACCTTCTGTCTTAAGTTATTACGTAATCAGCGAACCTAACAACATCTTACAGTGTAGTATATCAACATTATAAATGTTATAAATATATAGATAAAGCTTATTTAATATAACGTGTATTACTTGTGAGGTTTAGCCTTTTATTTTTATCCACAACGAAGTTATAGGGGGTCGAAAATGGCCTGAACTACTTCGGGAAAGGTGGACTACTTCAAAACTACTACTGAACTACTTGCGGCTTTTTTGCTAGATTTCGTGAGCGTTTTGCCTTGACCCCAGATTGTATATATCCTTCTTTTTGTATATTGTATGTAAAGTAGACGTGGGTAAGTGAAGGCTTATATTAAAATATATTAGCATATATAATAACTTTGATAGTTATAATTATAAGTGTAGAAAAGCAGTAGCAACGTTAGGGTAAGATTCAGAGTCGAGACTTAAACGAAATTTCGTAATATAATTGACGTGCCGATGTCAAATTTAGCGCTGCCGTCAAATTAAAATAATTGTAATACCCCATTAAAATACCGTAATTGGTATTTACAAAGAATTGTTATTATTCCAATTAATTTCGCTTCAAAAAACGCTCGAACAAGGAAAGTGGGCAAATTGTAATGTCGGTATTTTTTCAATTAAAATGTAATTTCCATATTAGTTACACCTTTTTGCAAAAGAAAGCAGTGACATTAAGACAAATTGCATTTCCTCTGCGAATTATTGTTGTTGGTATTCAACAAAAATCTTAACGACCACCGAAATGATTACAGTCAATTTCAATAACTGTCGATTTTTAACTGAATTCAAACTGAAGGAGGTTATCAATTCCGTGTGTAATTATTTCCTGCTATCAAGTTTGTATATGAATAACTATTCTTTTTGCTTCTTTAAAACTGTACAAGATCCAATATTCTATTAAATTAATGAACTAGCGGCCCGTCCCGGCTTCTCACGGGTGGACATTTATTATAGATAGATATTGATATGTTCTTTAATATTGTGGAACATTTTTTTGTTCTATCATCAATAGTTTTCGCAGCATTTACGATGAAAAATATTTTATAGACTTTTTTATACACCTTGGGAAACATTATTGTAGTTTTATAATGGATCCTATTTTTTTAGCCTATATTAATCAGTGATAATGTATGTTCGAATGGTGAAAGAATTTTTAAAATCGGTCCAGTACTATTTGAGCCACTTCGTTACAAACATACTTACATACAAATCTTTCCTCTTTATAATATAATAGTATAGATATATTTGTTTCCTACTAAGTGAATAGCTCTTCCGTCCGTATCTGGATCGACGCGTGAATTAAATTTTCAGCAAATATGTTTCATAGGATTTATTTATAAAAAATGACCATCATACCGCTTTTATAATTTATATAAATAATTAAGGCTTTATACGTCTCTCAATAATATTAATTAATACAACAATACTATTTTATACTTTTAAGAACATTTTAGAGTCTGTTGCTTTTTTTTTGGTAAAAAGGAATTTATTTTGGAAATGGTGGCTTTTAAGGCGAAGATTACACTGGCTGAAACTAATACACAATAAACACTGATCTAATTATGTACCATAGCTGTTTTAAGCAAAATCAACTATTAACCTTATATTACATGGACTACATGTTTATGTATTTGTTACTATGATTTGGATTAAGCCGAAAAAATTTAGTACCGAGTTCGGTAGTACTAACCATTTATATGAAAAATACAGTCCTAATAAGACCAATTCGGTTTTAACAAAAAAATATTCTCACTCATATCATAGGGTAGGCCGTAGGGTAGAGATATATCTTATCCTTTTGAGTGAGAGAATATTTTTGCAGGAAGGTGTGTCGGATGGGCATATATATATTTAAGGAAAACATAATATATTTTCCTATACAAACTCTTTATATTGTATTTTATATAAATTCTTTTGTAATGTTGTCTTTGCCGTCTGATCGACGATGTTTAATTTATGTCACTTGACGATGTTTAAGATATTTCAATTTTTTCATTATATGTATTATTTTACTTTATAAAGCCTAGAATATAGGCTTTAAATGTAGTTTCTTTTGTATTAACAGATGAGTGAATAATTTGTTAATATATATTTTTTATTAAATGTAAATTAATAGACATTTCTTTTGTAAATAAATCTTTTGTATTTACAGAGAAACGCAGTTGCGCCTTATTTATTCCCAGTATAAGCGATTGATACTATTATATATATATAATAAATATATATATAGCACACTCAACAAATATAGTATAGAAGATATAATTATTCGTCTATATGAATCTGTTAAACTGATTTTACTAAATCATGCACCTTCTGTTAATAAATAATCAAAATAATGAAGAAAGATGAGACAAGAAAATTGTAACGAAAGTAACTTACAGGTTTAAAAAAGGGCAAAATGTTAGAATGTTTAAGCGACCGTGTAGTTGATTATGTATTAACGTAGTTCTGATACATTTTTTACAAACTATTACCATTTTAATGAATCGTAAAGATTGATGATTGCTTTATGTCTTTAGCTGTTCTGGGCATTCTGATTCTTGATTGGATAATATTATTAACCTTTTCTTGACCGCTTAGAAGGTTAAAGTACAACGGAGTATTCTTTCTCAATCGTTAAGTGAGTTCTTTTTCTGCTTATCAAACCTCAGTGTTTGTTATTAATAGTTTTATTTAAACATAACTTCAATACATATTTTTTTTTTAAATATGATTGGCCAATTCACACCAATTGACCTAGTCCCATGCTAAGCTGGTGAAGCTTGTGTTATGGCTACTAGGCAACGGATATACATACATATTATAGATAGATAGACATATAAATACATATTTAAACACCCAAGACCTAAGCATAACACCAAATGCTCATCACATCGATCTTTGTCTCAGCCGGGGATCGAACCCGGGACCCATGGATTCGCAGTCAGGGGTACTAACCACTAGACCAATGAGCCGTCAAATTAATTAATTATTATTAATTAATATAAATGTATGAATGCAATGTACCTAGTAAAATGTTTACGAGCTAACCCTAGCTTTAAAGACTTTCCATTTTACAGGAAAAAGGGAATTTCGCGTATATCGATTCAGAATAGTTACCAGTACTGCAGGGTTTTCACAGCTTAAAGCCCTACAAGTAACTTGGGTTATGTAGGCATCGTGTGTCGCACAACGATGGAAAGGCAATAGAAAATTACGCAATTATCTTGTGTAACCGGAGTGAAAGAGGATTCTTGCAGTGTTGCACTCGACACAGACGCGGTCGGTTGCTTGCGGTTCGACCCACTTTCGGTACATGATCGTGTTCTCATAATCAAAATTTTACATAATTCGAATTGTGGTAGTTCCGAATTCACGCGCGTTTAATTAGTACTACGCCTCCGTTTGTTTCAAGACACTATAAGCTATATTATGTTTATATGTGTTTTAACTGTTTAAATAATTGACAGTTTCATTAACATTCGGATATTGGTTTATTACGTTTTAGTTATGGCCTTAAACCGGACTGTATACAGTCAGTGTGTATTTTAAACAATTTAATAAAAACCCGAAGGACTAAACGAAAAATGTACACGTTAAAATAAATTAAAATCTGTTACTAATATATAAAACATATATATAAATTTGTAATATTTACTATTAAACAAACGGGAAGTGTCGAAATATGTGTATTATAGAATTTTGTAGCTAATGTTGCAAAATATGTCGTCACCACGACTGGCTAGAAAGTGCAACCTTACTCGACCGTAAACAATGCATTCTAATGCATTTTGTGTATCTATTTAAATATAGATATTTTTGTAAATGGTTTAGTGGAGTATGAAAATGTGGATGGAATACTATTTATTTTGCGATATGAAGTCGCTCTCTCGACCCGGAAGTAAGTTGCCGACGAGGAAAAATTACTTAATAATTCAGTGAATTGGTAGCTATACTATAAGAAGTTATTTCAATATTTATTTATAATAGTTACATACAATATATTTTTACCAAGACACATATTGACACATTCGTGTACTATTTATTAATTAACAATGTTTTCAATGATTCATAATCTAATTTAATTTGATTTTGATTTACTTTTAATTATTTGAAAACAATAAATATTTAGTCTTTATTGCAAAGTATTGTTTAGACAATCTCAAAGTAATTGTTTACGTGCAAATCAATACCATTCCAATTATAGTCAAAGTCAAAAATCATTTATTCATTTAGGTAACACAATTTAAACTTATGAACGTCAAAAAAGAAATATACATAAATGCTTCTAATTTTACATTTACTATTACATATATATATTATTTAAACTGACGAATTGTCGTGTTTATTGACGTCTGCTTTTAATAGCGTTAGTGATTTACGGTCTAAAGAAAAATACAAGTGAAAACAGATACAGTACTACACAATTAAAATAGAACTTCCTATTATATATAAATGTTTTGCTGGTGACGGCATTAGACGATTCAAATGTCATAATGTGATAAATTCGCATATATATGTTAATTTGTCCGGATCCGGATTTGGCTTACTTAAACATTTTAAGTGATTAAATTTACGTTATACCAGGACGTATCTCAACGCATATAGGAGTAATTTTGACCAAAAATAATAGATCAAACCGCATAGTCGTTTCGTTTAGATAAGTGATTATTTTTTATATTCCAATACTATTTTATTGAGGCACTATCTTAGGATGTCACACCGTACAGAGAATAGAGAGAGTAGAGAGAATTCGCGCTTGTGATGTACTTCATAAAAAAATGTACATGGAAAGGACATTAATTCGGCAGTAGGTACTACAATGCCTTAGCTTCAATGTACCTGATGGATCATGGATGAGAAGGCAACATCGTCCGCCGTAACTTCATGTGGCTGTAGCTAGGACTAACTTTCTGAAAAGGGCACATATATATAACGGATCTTTTTCATTGCCCGACTGTTGCATTGTTGCATTGAGTCAACTGACAAAATATCTATTATTTGTTAGTGCCTATATTAGTTAGTTAATTTTTTGTACTTTTGATTATGTACTTTTGATTTTCCTAATTAATTTCTTATATTTGTTTTTTGTTTCGTCTGTAAATTTTATTCACTTATGCACTCTTGTCAAAGGGTCGCCTGTTAGGACAGAAGTGTTTTTATAATTAATATTACAAATGAAATTTCTCTTATGATAAAGTCTGTATCATTGCAAGCATATAATAATAAGGTTAAATTTTTTATTGGGCAAGTGGCAAACAAGCACGAGTCCCTTAAAGTCAACAACTTTATCGCCGACCATGGACAAGTGCGTTACAGGCACTTAAATAGGTACTCTTTTCTTGAAGGCCCCTAACTGGTAACGGTTCTAATTACCTGCAAAAATATATTGCTTACAAATGGTTTATATAAGCAATGTCAAAAATATCTCCGATGAAATAAAACTTGGTCGCGGAGTTCAGTCGCGTGATACGGAACGGAACGTGATTATATTCAAATAGATTCACGTTTTTGAAATATCGCTTATGATGTTTTCTCATTGAAACTGCATGTAACCAAAATATTGCTTTTATAGAAATTTTAATAAACCCATTGTCGCTACAATTCTTAATCTTGATCCCGGATTTTTGTATGAAATTCTGCATAATTTATTATATTATTAATAAGCACGTAGCTTTCTGTGCCTCATAAACCGTTTCGATTGTTTGGTATACGGTCTTCTTACACTATTTTCTTTCACCGTACTAGTGAGTGTTAAATGCGAATAGGCAGAAAAGTCCATTGGTGCACATAAGTGTTTGACTTGTCAGGATTGTACGTGGCCAGGCTTACACGTTTCTTAAAACAATTTATATTTTAATATTTTATATATTACGTGTATAAACCATTTGAGATTCTTGTTTCGTAGCCTCCTTGATTAATAAAACCTATTTATAAGGAACAAACATCTTAATAAAAAATATACTTCCTATTCGTATAAGTAGACAAAAATATTAAACATATATGTTTAGTAAACAGTTGCGAGGACGTAAGTCTCTTAAGATTTTAAGGTCATCTAATGTAATATTTCTAACCTTACAAAATCATACATCATTCGGTATGATGTTTCTGTATGAAATAATAAATAACTAGACGTGTAGTACAACAGGTATGGAGTAAATGTCTTTAAATGAAAAAAAATATCAATTAAAATGGCAGTCGGCATCTCTTGAAAGTACGCTATTTTATTAATTTTAAAAAGATGGTTATTTTAATAATTTGTGAAAATAATTAAGACTGTTAGATGACCGCGAAATATTCTCTTTCTTTCAAAATATATGGCTATTAAGCGCTATCGTATGTCGCATTCTGTTGCACGAATATAGACTTGCGCAGTTTATTCAAAACATCGAAAACCTTCGGACGTCAAAATTGAATCCATTTTAAAATTTACGCTCTGTGACGCAATTTTTTTTTTAGATATTCAAATTTAATTGAACCAAAAGCGTGGCGAATGAACTGAAAGTCTTAGTGTTAGAAATTGAATAATATTTAAATGAAAGCGGATTAATTACAAAAGTGTGTGCTATAAGTGAGAGTTTGTATTATGAATTGTGAGATTGACATGTGAATAATGTCTGGTGGTGTTTGGGATCTGATGGACTTGATGCCGACGAGGTGCAAGTGGATTGAGAGGCTGCGACGCTGCGGGAAGACCCTCCTGAGACGGCAAAGACGCCTTCTGAGGAGATTAAGAAAGGTATTTCTAGTCTGGCATTATAAGCGTTTATCTTGTTGGGTTACGGGCGAGTGTTTATGTTTAGTGCGTTTAAACTATCCAGTAGATGACACCTTAAGGGTTTATTAAATCATCTTACAGGGAGTTTCTACTTGGTAATCGTTGCGCAAATTATTACACTTTCAGTATATGACAAGAATTGTATAAATAAAACTGATGCGTATTTTTTATATATTTTTTAATAAAATGAAGGTAGTAACTTAGTAGTTGACACCTAGTAAAAACAAAAATATGTAGTAGTTGACACTTGTTATTTTCAGTAGTTGACATAGTATGTTTAAATTAAGATGTACACAAAAATGAAATGTTATTAGATACAACTGACTGAACCTATATATGTATTTGTAAACTTAAAAATATAGACCTATATTTATACATACTGACAGCTGGAAATGAGCTATCCTATTTAGTATCAATATTCAGTAATTTTATACCAGTCACTTAGTTCCATAAATATTCTAGTTCGGGAACCGTGTATACATTTCTTGTCTGACTCATTTTTAATGGCTCGTCAATATGGAACAACACATATTCCCATTCATAGCCCAATTGATCCACTTTTTCAGGCCATTTCCAAAGTCTCCCACATTTCTGCATTGACGAAATAGTAGCAGCTGTTTTAGTAACATGAGTAATTACCCCCGGAAACAACTCTTCTTCGTAAGAAAATACTACATACTCTCCTAATTTTCTCTGTACTGGTTTTTTAAGTTTTTTTTTTAATGTTTTCTCTATCACTTTCATTTTTAGACTCACTTTCACTGTCAGCAAAAACACCATCCACATTTGAATCAGAACTATCGTCAAAATTAAGCATCCTCTTTTTCAGTGTTTTTCTTACGCTTCTGAATGTTCCCTTTTTTGTTTTCTCATTTTCTTCTCTTTTCTTTTGTCTTTTGGCAGCACGTTCCATTTTTAATTTTTCTGATTCTTACTTTTTTGCTAACTTCTTTTTAAAATATTCTTGACACAAGTGTTCCGAAACTATAGAAGGCATTCTTTCTTTTGTGGATCGTTTTCTGTCTGGTTCCTCTTTATTTTTCTTATAATAAAAATGTCTTTTATAGGGGCTGGGGATTTCCGCAGACACTGAAGTTTCTATGGTTTCGTTATTGCACTCGTTAATGGCACCAGAAGCGAGCGGTAGAGCATCAGGGTCAAAGGGGCTTGGGAAATCCGCGGGCGGTGAAGAAGGTCCAGCTTGGCAAAGGTTCATATTATTTTCAAAATATGGTTCAAAAATCGTAGGAGAGTTGTTTTTAGATGGCCGGTTGTTATGGGCTGTGCTTTGGTTTTGCTACTCGTTATTGCCACGAGCGGTATAATGTTAAATAAAAGATTTGTATCTTCACTGTTTTCTGCGGTAGGCTCAGGGATAACAACAGAGGAATTTGGCAAACCGTTTTCTATTTCTGATTTTGTACTTTGCCACAGTTCAAACAGTGAGATATCTTTTTCGTCTCATTTTTATCTCCGTTGCAAAATATAATGAGCTTGCTTTGGGGAATACTTTGATTGAGAAACCGAAGCCCTTCTTCTAAAAATCTTCTACGTCCCTCAACATTTGTGACTTAATTATGAAGGTGTTCATTGTTTAATGGAACAGTGACTATTTCCGGGTGCCACGGAAATAGCCCATATTTTCTAAAACCATTTTCGAAGATTGTCGCGTTCAGTGTAGTGTCGATAACTTCTTTCAGAAGTTTTGGAAAATCTTTTTTCTTTAAGATTGGAGCTTCCAAATTAGATATTCTCCATTCGTGTACCCTCTTTTTCCAATGCTCTTTCAGAGTTCTGAATACAGCAACATCCATTGGTTGTAATAGGTGTGTTGCATTGGGGTACAGGGCAATGAGGATGATGCCATTTTTTTCGCAAAACTGACTCACTTGTAGACTTAGATGAGACGCATGCCCGTCCACGAAAAGAATGACCGGCAAAGGAATACTTTCTTTCTTCAGCCAAGGATGAAAAATGTCGGCAATAAATTCGAAGAACGCCTCGCAAGTCATCCAACCAGAATCTGTTTTTCCCAGACCCCATTCTGGAAGAAAATTCTGCGCAATTTCTTGTGGGATTATTTTATATTTAAACAAAATTGTTGGAGGATGTATAGCACCAGATGCGCTACCTGTGATAAGGACGGTTAGGCATTCTTTCTCATCTGGATTGACTTGCTGATATACTGTCTTGTCCCCTTTTTGTGCTAAAACTACCACCCTTCGGATTAAAAAAAAAGCAGTTTCATCTGTATTAAAGATCCTTCTAGGATCTTGTAAAACGTATTTTTGTTGAGTATGATCCAAAAATGTATCTACTTCTTTAAACCAATTTAAAATTTGCTCCTTGGATATAACAGCTCTTGATCTTGTAAGGTTTTGAGACATACGAACACTTATTCCAGGATTCCTCTTCATGAATCCTTTCATCCACGATTTTCCTGGGCAATTGTCTTTAAACGGGTTCGGCCTTTTTAATTCTGTTAATAGACGCTGCACACTAAAGACAACCTCCTTCATAGTGACGGGAAATCCTGCACGGGCCATTTCAAAAATCCAATCTACAATAGTTTTTTCCTCAGTTCTACTCAATACGGCTGGTGGCCCCATTTTTCTAAAAATAAAATTAGGAAGTAAATACATATCTACAACAATGTTATTTTATTGACGCACTTACAGCTAAATTCAGTATATTATACACTCGCTTAATATATTTAAAACTGACTTACCGGTCAATTGGATGTTTTCCTTCAACCTTGTACTTTAGTGTAATCCTTGGTACGTTAAATTTTTTTGCAGCAGTCTTATAAGGAGATTTATGTAAACGCACATCTTCTACCGCTGCTTCCATCTAAGCCTCTTGTGTATAATTCCTAAAATTTCCTGTTGTCGGTGGCATCTACAAAACGAAAGAAAAATAATTCGATAGTTGACACCTAAATCTCTAAAATCCTCCTGTCAACTACTGAACAAAATGGTTTTAAATTATTTTAGAAGATATAATAGAGTAATTTAATGTATAAGCAGCAAGATAACACATAAATTATACGATGTTAATACATTTCATGAAAATCCATTAGTTGACAGCACATGTCAACTACTCAATCTTAAGTCGTTTTAAGAATCAGTAAATGACATGACCCCTTATTTATATATTTTTTTATTGTTTGTCATGTTAAATGACATGCATTCACACTTCAGACTCTAATATAAAGGATACAATTAATATTTATTCATAATTATAAAAGATTACGTACCTTTCCAATATTAATCTTTCGGCTTGCTCTTAACAAATTGGATCGAACGCTGTGACTAGCGATGACGTTAAGACGCCACGATAGTTTTTGTTGGTGCCGCTAGATGTCTATACTATATCATAAACACAATGTCTATCTTTGGCTACTTGTTTTATTCTTGTTTCTATTTTCTTCGTCAAAGTGTCAACTATTGATGCAGTGTCAATTACTGGTGGTTTTACCTTACTGCCTTAAAAATGTAGTAATAAAACTTTAAAAGTCCAATAAAATGGCGGTTGTCTTATTAAGATAACGGAATATATTTATTTATTTAAGAGCCTTTTTACATAATTTTTAAGGAAGGTGAAAGTTTAATCACCTTTGTATTTACGAAAATTACACGAACAGTATTTTAAACATTTTATTCAAAGCCATAATACCTACGTCTATGTCTATTTGTTGAATACCGTTTAAAAAATCCGTTCGGTATATGGTTACAGACAGAACACTTAATTGATAAATACATTGTGTAATCTGTTGGAGGCTTTAAGTGTGTCAATGACCCGAGACAAGACCCAGTGACGTAAGGTATACGTAACAGTTGTCTACAAAAATCGTATTTAACAATAATTTGACCTTTAAAATATCCTGTTATTTGATTCTTAATGCGAACTACTTTTTAAGTCATCATTAAAAAAAATATACATAAGATGTTTCCGTTCTTATTATTACGTAAGAGAGAGAAGGCTTTAATAAGTCGTTAAAATGAAGCAAGTCATTACAAATATGATATTATTTATAAAAGTACAATATGCATCAGTTAAAGGGTTGCTATGACTCCGATACATCAGACGTAATCTTTAGAGATTTATAGTATGTTATTTAGTGTAAAGTTATTGTGGGTAAATGGTGAAGAGAACGTGCATTCATTTTGTGAGACTTCCGCATTTGTGTTACCAATATTCAATGTTATTATATGAATAAAAATTCCATCGAAAGTAGTTAATATTTTTTGTTTACGGAAATTTATTGAATTTATAAATACATATATATATATATATATAGATACCGACCTAGGTAAGTAATAAATAATGTTTAAAACAGATATCTCTATATAATTACGACAAACACTAAACGAAATTTAGCACGCGTGGTTGGAAGCCATAACAAAAAACTATCAAAATACAACAGTATAACATACATGCAAGTGCAAATGATAATCTCCTTTTTGGATTAAAAAAAAATGTTAGTAACTTGTTTTCTTCAATAAAATGTTAGAAAGTTCTTCAAGAAATTGTTATGGAAAATTTTAGGTATTTTTTTACCTAAAAATAGGGCAGGAGGCTCACCTGATGTTAAGTGATACCCCCCGCCCATAGACATTGCCAGAAGGCTCGCAAGTGCGAGAATTGGTGCGCTCATTTTTTGAAGGACCCTAAGTCGAATTGGTTCGGAAATACTTTAGTGGGCAGCTGGTTCCACATAGCGGTGGTGCCTTAAAAACGGTTATCTATTCCTTTGTTGTTGTTTAATATCTGTTGATGAATGAGTTAGAATAGTTTTACATTGAGAGTTGTACCCAAATCATATATTTGTATCAATTAGTTGACCTGAATTTCATGTGTAGATCAGTTTACTAATATGCTAATACGCGGTATTGAACCCGGGACAATGATAATTGTCTCGAGACAATGCGTTTCGAAACCGAGGGCGTCTTTATTAATTCGATGTTTCTTCTAAATCGTTTAGTTTCTCTTCGTAAGTGCTGGAGCTTTGGTCCTGTAAGGTTCGTTTTGTTGCGTCTATTTTTTGTGTAGCTTTTTTTACCAGTGTAGTGAACTTATTTTTAATAAACCCGAGGACAGTAGGCTAACTTGATCTTGATTAATACCGGCACCCATGGACACTCATTGACAGAGGGCTCGCGAGTGTTTTGCCTTTCAAGAATTTTTCTTAAAAGGCAACACACTCTTTGCCTTTTTTTTAAGGACCCTAAGTTGTATGGTATCGTAACGTACATTAGAAAGTAAGTTTTTTTTATTTAATCATAACTTTTATAACTTTAAATATCTAAACGCGATGTATTACCAGGCCTCAGTGTTTCTATTAGGCACTTTGTGGCAATGTATATATAATGGATTTATAGTGGAATTACTAAAAGGTTGTACATTTAAGCAATAATTATTATAATAAATTGTTATATGCTTTTTTCTAATATTTCAATATTTGAAAAGATTAAGTTTATTATATCTTAACACAATTATGTAATTCTAGGCAATTATTAAGGTCATAATAAACCAACTGCTGAAGTATGAATCATCTGTGTGGGCATTTGAAATGAATATTGTTAGAATGCCCGATCGCGGTGAAGCAATACGAGTACGTTGCGACATGCGTTCGCCGAGCAAACGGCGCCTGCGTTTAGCTCGATTTCACTTTTGATACATCTAATATAATAAATAGTACATTAACTGTGATTTACTTTGGTGCTAGAATTTATTTTTAAAGGAAACCTGGTCCGAGAAAGCCTCAGAGGTAATAGGGAAGCATCTTTGTCTAAAGTTCCAAAAGAAAATGTTATTTATAGTATACAGTAAAAGTTTTTTGCCTTAAGCTACGGTTTCCTAGAAAAGTCGTGCCGTTAAATAACGGCCGTCATTTTAGGGTTGTTAATAACGGCCGTCTTTACGGTGGCCTAGCTGTGGTTTCCTAGAAAGTAGTGCGACCGTATTTTTGAAGTGTTATTCCAATTTCGTTCCACAAACTTTGCTTCATCTGAGTTTGTCTGTCTCTTTGGATTTGATATTGTACAAAGCTTCATGATTTTTCAAAATCAATTAATTGTTCATCATTTTTGCTCGTCCAAATCATTGTATTAATTAAATATGCCCACCGCTACACACCAAAAACGTTGAACTACTGTTTATCACGACGGCCGTCATGCAAATGACAGCACCGCTATTTGACGTTACGGTGACACTCAACGTTCTCTAGAAAACCTACACCGATGTTATTTTTAGACAACGTATGGGTGACGTCAACCAACGTTACATTACGGTCGTTAGTTAACGGCACCGCTTTTCTAGGAAACCGTAGCTTAAGTCACGTGTCAAGGGATACAAAGGATACATTTTTATTTATGTTGCTAAGGAATACGTCATCGATATTCTGTCTTTAGGGTTTGAGACATGCCGGCTTACTCACGATGATTTTCATCACCGTATGACCAATGGTTTAAACCCATTTCGAACGTATTTCTGAGAACTTCCGAGAAGTTTTATTGCAACTTACAGTTTTCCGAGTGCCGTTTTCCGTGTTCCGCCTTTGTCAAGCAAATGCCTTTACAGTAAACCGTAGCAAAAGAGCGTGAAACATTCTTGTCTTACTTATATGCTCCACTAATACAATTGAAATTTGTTCTGCACAAACGTTTTAAGCGTGATAGGTGAAATTTGTGAAATATGTTTCCATGTCTCACTGAAATAAAATGAAAAAAAGTGGCGCTACAAACTTTTTAGGTGTAGCCCTCAGATTTCTGTATCTGTTTCATGAGTCCATTTGTCAATCTAATAGACAAGTACGTGATCAGCTTCCTGTGCCTGACGCACACCGTTGACTTTTTGGGTCTAAGGCAAGCCGGTTTCCTCACGATGTATTCCTTCACCGTTTGAGCGAATGTTAATTGTGCACATAGATGAAAGTACATTGGTGCACTGCTCAATGTCAATTGCAATTGCTCTTTCCATGTCTAACTATTTCCAGAAATAGTATAAGTTATTTATAATTTACCTAATAAATTGTAATTGTATGTACATTTTAGTTTGTTATGGAAGAGCTGGGTCACAGGTATTATTTATTTAAACGGGTTCCCATACTTATAACGAATAAACACACTTTTATTTTATAGTATTGATCTCTGGATAAAAACCATAATAAACTTCATTATTATGGTTTTTATCCAGACATAAGATACTGTTGACGTCTCAACTCAATCATATATGTATTTAAATTTTTTGTATATGTAATTTAATCAAATATAACATAATTACACACACAGTAACAATTGAGATTCGTTTTAGTTCTTGTAATGGTTTTGTTGACAAAAGAACAATAACCTTTCCTGAAATTACTTAATGAATTCTCTTCTTATTCCAGGTGTACCTGCAGAGTTGGCGCTCTGACGAGCTGATGAACATGCTGCTCGGTGCCAAAGTGAGCGGGGCCACTCCCCTCGTGATAGCTTGTCGCAATGGCCATTATGATGTAGCCGAATATCTCATAGAAAGGTGCAAAGCCGATATTGAACAACCTGGTTCAGGTAATGGTCGCTACTATACTACTATATGTAAGGACGGTGAAATGTTAGTACTTAGCTTAGGGAACAGTTTTCCTAAGCATTTACATTAGTGGTAGAAATAGGCTTTCCGAGCTTTGGAAACAGGCAAATAACTATTTATCATTTGGATCTCCATTGCTTTTTACTAACTCCATACAAAGGATTCATCCCATTAAAACTTGTGTAATTAAGTCGCAAACGTTGGTACTTTTCAACATAGCGCCATCTGTTGAATAATAGACTATCATTGGTGTCTATAATATATAAATACATTTTATAATTAAATATAAATTATTATGCTGCTCGATTCTCTTTCACTTTGATATGCAATGATCAAACTGCACGCCAATGCAAATTAACTTATCACAATGAAATCAAGTTCGTAATGTAAGAAGGTCCAACAATTTGAATGGTGGTTACAGAACTACGCTTACTCGTATATAGTTAAATACTTTATTTATCTTATAGTAAATCATGTACATCCTTAGCAGTCTGTGACCAAGAGTTATTTTAGTAAAAATACGTTTATCTTACATGCACATACAATTTGGGTTTCAGCTAATCTCGGTAATGATCCATCGTTAGTCAGCTTCTTCGTACAGTCGAATCTCTTTTGAAACCAGGCAAATAATTAATTTATTTTAATTCGAGTTTGATAAAAAATTTATCTACTAATTCCATAGATTATTAAAAGGCTATTCAAATCTACACCTATTTCAAAACAAAACGAAATCTTGTATAAGCTCGCAAACTTCATTGGCCTTAGAATTTATTCAACCATGTGCAGTTCAGTGACTGTTGTCATGTTTTCGTTGATTTAGTCGCATTGTAAAAACACTAAGTTATCATTCATATTACTGGAAAGTATTCATGGTGCTGGAACATCGATTCTCTTTCCGGGAAAATTTTCGATTGCAAAGTTACTATTCCTTCAAAGTATTGCCGGGGACCAATTAAAATTTAAACTTATTCACAATTAGAAATAAATTTAAGGAACCGTCTAACAGCAAAGTAACAAGTGTCAAATTTGAATGGTAAGGTGTATACGGACTAGTTCAAAAGCCTTATCTCGTATCAAAGATCAAATTCCTTTATTTATCTTAGACGAAAATCAGTACATCAATGACCAAGAGTTATTACATATAACATTCATTTACGAAATCATTTTAACTTGCTGCAGTTACTGCAATCCAATTATACGTGCAGTCTGCACACACCTGTCAGGAAATGTAAAATAGGTCGTACTATGCTATATTAAATTTTCCGGCTATTGTACGGCTTATATATGTATATATATGTATATATACGTATAATGGCTTTCGACAGCGAAGTGCTGAAGGCTCTTTGAAAGTTAAAGAACAATATTTTCTGGTCGAAATTTTGAAGTTCATCTTATATTGGTTTGTTGGGTCAGTGCTCTATAGTCAGTTAGTATTATTTTTGTACACACTATTAAAAGTACCAGAAATATTTATTACTAATTTCTCGTTAATTTTTTGAATTTTAACATTTTTAATTCCAGTAACATTCGACGGTGAGACAATCGAAGGCGCGCCGCCGTTATGGTGTGCAGCGGCCGCCGGTCACCTGCCCCTGGTCAGGTTGCTGGTTCGCGCCGGCGCGAACGTCAATTCTACCACGAGGACTCACAGCACGCCGCTGCGGGCGGCCTGCTTCGATGGACATTTTGATATTGTTAAATTTCTAGTCGAGAACGGTGCAGGTATGTTAAAGAATATTCCTGGTAATTTTTTGGATCGGAAGCTTTTTTTTTAGGTCAACATCAGATAGAGAGCGGGAATGCAAAACATAATAAAACGTTGTCCTAAGTCCAATCACACAGACATAATATGATATGTCATCTCATTAATCACAAACCGAAAACAGCGCCCGTAAGCATGGGCATGGGCCAGATTGTGAATTCGTGGGGTTATGGGTTCGGGGAAGCCCCCTTAATAGATGCACACGCGAGAAATTACATGGACCGATAAGAGGCGATAGGGAATTCCCCGTTACGTTTGAAAGACGCGCATCCTTATGATTGTTTTTTTTTGGGCCCTTGCATTCACGGGGCCCTGGGCTGCATCCCAAAAAGCCCTTATGTAGATCCCCTATCCGTAAGCGACTTTAATGAATTATTATGAGTTTTTGTATCGCGCGATCCTAAGGTTATTGAAAACAATATCAAAATTGCATATAAAATTATGGGGATCGGTATCACCATTGAAACTTATAGAGTACGGGCACCTGAGCCTTAGTTTTGTTTTACATTGTGTGGGAATATTCTCTTAATTCTTAGACTTCAAAGACTTCTGTTACTTTAATATAAATTATTCTCAATTTCAGATATAGAAATAGCTAATCGACACGGTCACACGTGCCTCATGATAGCGTGTTACAAGGGCCACATACGGATCGCAAAGTACTTACTGTCATTAAACGCAGATGTTAATAGAAAGAGCGTGAAAGGAAATACGGCATTACATGACTGCGCTGAAAGCGGTTCCCTTCATATATTAAAGATGCTTTTGGGTCACGGTGCTACAATGGATGTGGACTCTTATGGTTGGTATATTTATCGCAATTATATATATACTCTTACTATATACATAAAAGTTGCTATTGTGTTGTTTATAATTAGTCATTTATGTAAGAGCGCGAACAGATGTCGACTGAAAATTGCTTAACCCAGCGATTGCGAGAACAGTGTTGGTGCTCCGTTATATATCAAAAGTGTGTAAAATTGTGTTTGTAAATCTAAATATGTAAAACCAGTTCGGGTTGGTTACACAATTTTTAACTGGAGAATGGCTGGTCCGATTTTTAAGATTTGTATTTTGTTGGATATTGGATAACAACTTGGTTCAAGTATTACGTAACGAATTTATTGGGGGGGGGTCCTTTTGTAAAACGTTACGATACGGACGATGATATCATTTTAGACTTTCCAGTACTTTACACCTCATAATGGTAACTTTTAGGTGTAAAGAGTCACTGGGTGGTCACGAAACGTTTCAAATCAAACTTTTTGTTTACTTCGGACCCCACTGTGAAAAAAAAATACTCTACCGAAAAGTGACCCTGTGTTACAAGTTTTGACGCATTTAATAGGCATTCTTAAAAGGTATTAAACATGGCTATGAGTGGCTCTAAATCTTTCTAGGAACAAACAATTATTATTATTTTCATATAAACTACAAATTATTTTATATAACTGAACACAATATTTTTGTCTTTCAGGCATGACACCCCTCCTAGCCGCCTCAGTAACCGGCCACACGCATATAGTAGAACACCTGATTAACAATGAGAACGGTCTCGTGACAAGACAACAACGCATTGACGCATTGGAACTTCTAGGAGCCACTTATGTTGACAAAAGACGAGATATGGTTGGAGCTTTAGCCTTGTGGAAAAGAGCGATGGATGACAGGTAAAATTAAGTGTTTCGTGAGACTCGACGATATTTGTAAATGCGAGAGAAAACTTCATGAGGAAACCTTAGACACAAAAGTCGACGGCGTGTTTAGGCTGATGGCTGAAATACTTACGAAATATAATCAATGTCTTTTATTGACATAACTTTTACACATTTAAAGAAAACACTTGTTTACCGGATTGAAGTTATGTATTGTTATAAACTTATAATTATTTTACATAATTAAAAAAAAAATAGTTTCGTTCGTTTCGCGTCCTCTTCAGCGTGCGTGGTCACGGTGACTGAAGACAAAAGGTGTTGAATGTCAAAAAGTATCACAGCTGTAGAAAAAGTTGTATTATTACATAATCAATGTGTTACGGGACCTCATAGTTTTAATTTTTAAGAGAAAATATGATTTTGTGAATCGTCAAGAATTATTAAACATGGAGAGGGTTCAGAGGAGTTGTTCGGATTAATACCTTCAGCTGAGTTTCATCATTGGACGTCGAAGCAGAATACAAAATTCCAACCGTTTCACTGTGACGTACGTCGTTCTA
Organism: Pieris macdunnoughi; assembly: GCA_905332375.1. NCBI lineage: Eukaryota > Metazoa > Arthropoda > Insecta > Lepidoptera > Pieridae > Pieris > Pieris macdunnoughi. The sequence continues at coordinate 5,373,736 of CAJOBZ010000009.1, forward strand.
CAACAAAACTTTTTTTTAAGGGAGTGTTTGCCGACTCCACTGTGGAAACAGATGCCCACTGAAGTGTTTCCGAACCAATTCGACTTATGGTCCTTCAAGAATATAGCGTACCAATCTTCAAAGGCCGGCAACGTACTTGCAAGCATTGATAGTCCATGCGCGGTTTCGCTTAACATCAGATGTGCCCTGCCTGTTTAATTATTCTATAAAAATAAAATAATACTTCAAAACATATTTCGCTATACTCATGTTTTTTTTACATAAACACTGTAATTGCTTTAAAGCCCGCAACCGCAGACCTGGACAATAATTCTTCTGTACCTACCAATCCGAAACAAATGATAAAAAAAAATTCATTATTCCAGATTTCCCACAGACGGAAGTGACCCCTTACCCAAACCAAAGGACATACCCCGCATCGAGGCGTATGACTACGCCGTGGAGCCAAGTAACGTGCAACAGCTGGAAGAATTATTGGCAGACCCTGACGCTATGAGGATGCAGGCCCTTGTTATTAGAGAGAGGATATTAGGTTAATACCAAATATTTAGTTATAATAGGTCGGCTTAGCTTCTTGGGTGATCAAGATCATGATTCAATCAACTATTTATAATAAAGCCTATGTATGCCTATGTACACATTTGATAAATTGTTATGAAGGAAAAATATGTCAACTCAAAAGGAATATACAGATTTAATTTATTATTTTTCTTCTTTGTCATTATACATGTTCACGCCAGAAATGCGTGCATACTCGTATTTACAAAAATACCGAACAGATTTCAATTTAAATCAAATTCTTGATATGACTTGAAGTTTGAGAGAAATTCTAGACAAATATACATACACTCTCAAAATTTAGCACACGTTACTTTGTCAGTCATGATCATATACATATACAGGGTGTCCGGTAATTTTTAGAACTGAAAACAATTATTAAAAACAAAACTATGTTTAGTATGATTTTATTATTTAGTATTCTAAATTTTATTTATCACTTCCAAATGTTCTCCATTTCGTTCTTGGCATACCTGTAAATTTTCCATTACTGCGCGGCAAGTAAGCTCAGAAAATGTTGACATTTCTCGTTGCATATTTTCTCTCAGTTCATCAATTGACCACGGGTTTGTTTCGTAGACTTTAATATTAAGGTAACCCCCATAAAAAATGGGTGCGTGTACTTATGTACGCGCGTAAGAAGTTATACTTCTTTGGCATTATTAAAAATAGTTTTTGATTGCATGCAAATAATTAATTACAATTAAATGATCAAAGACTGGAAAAGGAGTCATTATAGTCAATAAAGTTCAGTTTACATTTAAAAAATTAAATAAATAAATATTTATTATTATTCTCTTACATTAAGTGTAACATAAATTCTTTTATTATTCGAATGTTGTTATTAAATTATGGCCAATGCCGTAGCATCTTCTGTGGGCAACTTCATTCTGTTAATTTTGTGTCACGGTGCGCGCGCATCGTTAAATTTCACTCTCATCAATTTTTCAGAACGCGCCTAAAGAAGTATAACTTCAAAAACGACGGGTTTGCACTCCGGTAGTGCCGGCAGAAGTGAAAACTTGAATGTTAACGTTGTGCATTTTTGATATTTTGAAATGGTTAGGGAATAATTTTGCACGAATTGCTTTAATTATCAGTAAAAAAGTACTATCATTTATGTGGTTATATAATATTTATTTATTGCGCTATCGTACTCTATATATATATATAGCACGAAGGTTCATAATCCTTTAAAAAAACATCCGTCTTACGAATTTGTCCTGACTCGAGTTTAACATTTTTTACCCATTCCAAAAATGGTGTACAACGCCGCTAAAGAAGTCTTCACTTCAAAAAAATTGGACTCCGGCTTCCGATCTGGACTTGGCGGCGAGGGGATGTGTCTTCGTGATAACACACCTTATGGGACACCTTGTACACCTCTAACTGATAATTAATATATGAATGGTCTATCAAACACTATATTGGAATGGAAATTAATTTCAGGTCCAGTCCACCCTGACACATCGTATTACGTACGCTACCGCGGCGCGGTGTACGCGGACGCGGGCCGGTTCGCACGTTGCAGGCAACTTTGGCACCACGCGCTGGATATGCAGAGAGCGGTCTTGCCTCCACTATCGCCCCTTACGCAATCCAGTCTGTATAGCTTTTCCGAATTGTTCTCGTATATGCTGGCTGAAAGAGCACGTCCGCCATTGAGAGGTAAGTTATAAGATTGATTGCTAACAGATGAAATGGTTATTTGATAACAAAAATTACTAATTACACTTTAATTTGCATTTTTGAGGGCATACAAAGAAATACTTATAATGATTTTGTACAATTACCTAGCTTAAACTGAACATGTTTGCATGGGCAAAGGTTGGTTTATATCTTTGAAAATTCGGCTATGTGGTATAATTTGAAGTGTTCCTTTAAGTGTCTATTAATTTTTAAATCGCCTTTTTATAACAGATTAAGTTTTGATTTATTAACTATAATGTGTAATGATAATTGTTATATCCATAGAAAGTTTAATTTTAATATCATTTATTAAATTATTACAGGTCGAATCGTACCCCCAGTTACCTTTGAGGATATAGAACCAGTATACACGAAAGCCTTATTTGAGATAGAGAGAGGGGTACAACTCCTTGAGGGCAAACTAAGTGATGTTGATAGAGAAGCTACACTCTGTACACTGCAGAGAGTTGTTATTATAGGTAAAATTATTTTAAGATTCTGATCATTCGTTAATCTAATAGGCAAGTATGTGATCAGCCTTCTGTGCCTGACGCACGCCGTTGAATTTTTGGGTCTAAGGCAAGCCGGTTTCCTCACGATACTTCACCGTTCGAGCGAATGTTAAATGCTAGAGAAAGTCAATTGGTGCACAGCCGGGGCTCGAATCTACAACCTCAGGGATGTCGTACGCTGAAGCCACTAGGCCAATACGGCTCTTAATTTTTAATTTTTAAATTAATAATTGGTTAATATGTAACTTTTGATTAAATTGAGTAAAACTAAAATCGATTATTTAAAGCACCACGATGACCCAGGAATCGTACACACTGTATTTATTTTTGCATATTTTTAAATTAAATCTCGCCTAATGTAGTTCACTCAAGTGTTCTATAGAATTCTTTTCAATTAGAAGTGTAACAAAGATTTTCATGAGACTTTTGTTTCAGCATTGCATCTGGCGGCTTTGATGGCCCGGTTGTTAGAGGAACCGGATATCACTCCGGATGTGGTCAGTCAGATACATCGTGCCGTTTACACACTCGTCAAGCTTGATATTAAGGTGTGTAACATTATCAGTTTTTAAAAGATCCAATAAGAAATATTATAGAAAGAAGAAATCTTATATATAAAATTCTCGTGTCGCGGTGTTTGTAGTTAAACTCCTCCGAAACGACTTGACCGATTCTCATGAAATTTTGTGTGCATATTGGGTATTTCTGAGAATCGGACAACATCTATTTTTCATCCCCCTAAATGTTAAGGGTAGTCCACCCCTAATTTTTAGATAAAAATTCATTTTTATTTTTTATGATACAGCATAAAATACATACAACCCCTAATTTTCACCCCTCTACGATCAACCCCTATTTTTTATTATAAATAATATACATGGCAACACGACGTTTGCCAGGTCAGCTAGTAGAAATATAATATTTTTCTAACAAATTTAACTTAGATTTGCAGATATGCTTGAACATTCGGAACATTGGTTTTGTAGAAATATTAAGTAATCATTTGTGTTTTAATAATAATAATTGAGCATGAACTGCTAATGTAATTCGTTTCCGAAGAAACGTAGTGTACGGTTTAAAAATTAATAAACCACTTGGCTTGTATGGTGACGTCATAAACAAACGAGTGGCGCTACAACCTTTTTAGGTATATGCCTCATAATTGTATGTTTCATGATCATTTGTCAATTTAATAAGCGAGTTGGTGATCAGCCTCCTGTGCTTGACACACGCCGTCGACTGTTTGGGTTTAAGGCAAGCCGAAACCGGCCTGCCACTGCCTTAAATGGTGAAGGAAAACATCGTGAGGAAACCCTCACGATGTTTTCCTTCACCATTCGAGCGAATGTTAAATGCGCACATTGACTGAAATCCCATTGGTCCACAAGCCGAGGATCGAACCTAAGACCTCAAGGAGTCGCACGCTGAAGCCAACACTCGTTGCTGCAACACTAAAGTGACGTCATAGTGTTAATTTGATTAAGATTTTGTTAATTTAAAGGTTGAGCAAAATCTTTAAATTGAAGTTTAGTTAAACTTAAAAGGACCGTCTTGAAATCTGGGTGTGAAGTAATGGTAATTTTTCAGCAGGTGCGGCAAGGTCGTTCCGCCCTCCACGTGGTGTGTTCCGCAGAGGTGACCCGAGCGAGGGGCGGAGCGCCCTGGTTCGAGCACGGGCAGCCGGCGCCTTCACCTTCGCTCGTGTCGCTTATGCTGCGTCTGGGGGCGGCGCCCGACGCGCGTGACGCGGACGGGAATACGCCCTTGCACCTGGCTTGCAAGGTATGTTTTGTTTGTCTATTTGAGGCGTAATACGACGCAAAATTTATTGTGATATATTGTTATTACTCTTTCTGTTTATTAAGATGTTGGTATTTTTTCCAATTCTATTATATAATTCATTATTAAATTCTATTAGGGGCCGTTCAAGTATTACGTAAGCAGACTTACTGCAATTTATCCCCCCTTCCTCTTGTTTTTTTTAATGTTTTTTGTAGGAATGCTTGATAACGAAATGCATTTTGACAATGAGTGGGTAATATATGTAAAAAAGTATATAATTATTGTTGACGTAATCACCTAACTAATACATACATTCGAATAAATAGCTGCTTTTCTTTAATCTGTATTCTTAAACATGCACATAGATAACGTCCTTTTTTTTAAGTCGATTAAAATTTGTGTCTAAAAAAACAGAGTTTTGCAGTAGATTGTTTGTACATTTCAGTTGGACCCTTGCCCTGCTGAAGTAGTACGGCACCTGCTTTCATACGGCGCCCACATCGACACGGTGAACTACGAAGGCGAGACGCCGGCGGAACTCCTCAAAGCCACTAACCAAAACCTGTCCACAATCGTCAATCCGCTCAAATACACAACACTGAAATGCCTCGCCGCTAGAACGGTAAAAAATTACAAATTACCATACAGACATGTTGTACCGCAGTGCCTGCATTCGACTATTATCACTCATTAGTTCAAGTTAAAGGGACTGTCGTCTCTTTCACACTTTGTCTTGAGAATTGGAGCGCATGTTGTCTCCCTCTATTACACACAATGCATTCGACAATTATCACACTTTAATTTGAATAAACAAGTGCGAGGGACTGTCGTCTCTTTCACACTGACTTGACGTATGACTTTGAATGCAGTCTTTATTACCTGAAAGAATTGACAATTTTTCATGTCTATGGATGCATGGAAGCATGCCTTTTTTTCAGTAGGGAAAGATATTAGATTTGTTTAAAGCTTATTATTTTGATTATAATTATACAAACTTTTACGGACTATCATCAACTTGGATCATGTTGATAAATTCGTTCTTTTCCAATTTACCAAAAGTTAATTCAAGATATATTTTGTTTAATCTGTATGGAGAATTGCTCAAAGAAACAAAAAAGCTTCCACGTTGATGAGAAGAACATATATTTCATTTTTATTAAATTTCTATATTTTAAACGCGCTTGCGCATTATAACTGTAATCTGACAAATTCCTAATTAACTTTGACATCTCTAGTACCTATGACTTAAATTGCATGTTGTCTCTTTCTCACGACTTGGAAAGAGAAGGATAATCATGAATGCCATTAATATGTTTCTACTGCTTATGTATAAAAATATTATTAAGAGTTTTTGTACCATGTTTTATTTCGCATTTTAACATGTGCCAGCTTCGCCAACGTCACATTTAGGTAGACCTTTTTTTATCTTTTATGTATTCTAAGATTTTCAAAAGCTTTTTGAGTGTAGCCAAATCTAATTAATCATAGTTTATTTTAGATTTTCTTTTTTACCCAGGCGTTTCGTTTACATGGCATACTAGTCTTTTTGATATCGTAGGATATATTTGATTTAGACATTTTCTCAATTTAATCGCATACATATTTTGTTAGAGAACCTCTTTTACACCGTCAATGAGAAATCATAATTGTAAATTAAATTGTTTTGATACGGTGTAACAGCGGTAACAATGTATAGATAGATAGATTAAGTAGGTAGATTATTAGGAATTTAATTGATAAAATTATATGGTTAATTATACAAAGTTAAACTTATTGAACTGAATTGATATGAGATTTATTTTGGCAAATGATACAAAAATGTGTGTATTTTCTCGTAGTAATGATATTAGTGTCTGCGTGATTATGTACTAGATTATTTTGAAATTAATAAAAGTGCTTTAAAATATAAATTGTTGTATTAAAAACATACCCCCATTTATCCTTACACATTTTGTGACTACCATCGTTCCAAGGTGATGTTCTTATTCATTAATTTAATTTAATGGCTTAAGACTGTTTGTCTGTCTCAATTATTAAAGGCCATAAAACCCAAAATAGGACCGAAATCAATTCTTTAGCACATTTTTTAATGTAACTGTTACCATATACCATTGCATCAAGTTACAGTATTGCAATGAAATGAGAAGAACACTATCATATTATTATCATTTAATGAGAATTCAGACATTTAAAATGACATATATCACATTAGAAAAAAGGTGAAATAAAGTTTGTTTATTAAACAATATAACTTATATGCTATGATTATACAATATCAATAAAAATTTAAAAGCTTTAATATGTCTACATAATTAATAGTACTAATTGATACATAAAATCTTTTTTAATCAAAAGATGTTCGCAATATAAATCCAATACTAAATAAACAAGTGTTCAAGGAAACAATTGTTTCAGCTCTTGTGGGAATGTTTTGAAAGTTTTTTTAAAGTCTGTCGTAGCCTCGGTGAATTGTGACCAAAGACTGCAAGTGGCCTCCCAATGTCCCATCATATCCTGGCATAAACGAATGCCATCTCTATTTTTGATCTTTGCCATTTTGACCACAGGGTCCAGTGTTATTTTCTTAAGCTGCAACTTTTTTAACGCACATACTAAAGGCCAGAAAGAAAACTGTTCGTAGAAGTGTTCAGTACCACTTACAGATGCCAAGTACAGTTTAGACATAACCGGGCACTTACTATCCCATTTTAAACCAAGTGCCTGAGCCTCAGTTGCCTGTAATTGGGGGAATTGTGAGCGTTTGTCATTAGCATATGCGGCTGTTAAACCAGTCAAGCGGTTTGCTGTAAATTCATTGTGTTTTACAATTACATTTGGCCCACTTTTTATCACTAACAGAGGTATGCTGGAAACAAATTGTTGAATTATTTCAGAAGAACTTAATAACAAATCAGTAATATTTCTAGAATTAAAATGTATACTATTAAGATGTACTGAATTCATACAATACAACCGCGACATAAATATTATCGCTAAGTTTTTTAAAATTTAAGTTTACAAACAAATTTTAAAATGTTTAAGAAATAAATATATCCTATATAACAATGAGTGCATTTTAATGATGAAAGAAAATTTGAATTTATTTATTACAAACATGCAAAAATACAAATCTATGTTGATTATAAATATTAGTTTAGAAAAGAAGATAGTAAAAATAATGGCAAACAGTATATAGTAAAAATAGTCAACCTGGATAAATAAATAATATTAGGTCCTTACATATGAAATTGGCGTATTTCGTACTGGCCACTTTAATAACGATGTTCTCCTCTTTGGTAAGGAATTCCAAATTCAAATTTGTACAGCTATTTACTCATCTATTTGTGCTTCGATGACCGTCATTCATTTGTTTTTTTTATTCTGTTTTTTTCTGTTTGCATCACTCATTTTACAAAATGGAAAACTTAAAGTATCGCATTATTTACGAGTACGAGTTCCGCCGTGGCACTAGTGCTGCGGAAACGACTCGAAGGGTGAATGATGTGTATGGCGGTCATGTTGCAAAAGAAAACACATTTCGTTTTTGGTTCCAACGTTTTCGTTCTGGAAATTTCGACTTGCAGAACAAGCCCCGTGGACGGCCTGAGACCCAAGTTGATGAATGAAGTATTGAAGGCTATTGTGGAAGCGGATCCATCGCAAAGCACGTCCGAGTTAGCTGCAGGCTGCGGTGTTAGTGATAAAACTGTTTTAATTCACTTGAAGCAAATTAGATTAAAAAGCTTGAAAGATGGGTACCTCACGAATTGACTGAAGCAAACCGGCAAACGCGCGTCGACTGCTGCGTTACATTACTGAACCGGCACAATAATGAAGGTATTTTAAACCGAATCATTACCTGTGATGAAAAATGGATTATTTACTATAATCGGAAGGGCTCAGCGCAATGGTTGGATCCTGGCCAGCCAGCCAAATCCTGCCCCAAGCGAAAATTAACCCCAAAAAAGTTACTTGTAAGAGTTTGGTGGATTAGTGCCGGTATTGTTCATTGCAGTTTTCTCAAATCTGGCCAGACTATTACGGCTGATGTCTATTGTCAGCAATTGCAAACCATGATGGAAAAGCTAGCGGCTAAACAACCTAGGCTGGTCAATCGCTCCACGCCACTGTTACTTCACGACAACGCTAGACCACACACTGCACAACAGACGGCTACCAAATTAGAAGAGCTTTAATTGGAATGTCTAAGACATCCTCCGTACGGGGAGTAAAGTAGTAGTAGTTTTTAAACATTTCACCGGTATGATTATTAGATAAATTGTATACCAATCGAAAGTATGAAACCCATAGAATATGCAAACGTTAGGTTGTTTTTAATCAATTAATTATTTATGTGTATATTTTTTATGTGACACTAAAGTATATAATATACATCTTTCGTAAAAAAGAAAGTTATAGTAATACATATATAATACTACCCTGATTAAAAATATTGATTGAAAAAAATTAAAAAAATTGACTATAATATACATGCACATTATAAAAAATATTTTTTTTTTTAAATACTAATTAAACATACTCTGGACTGAAATTTGCTAGGCAACCAATATGGATTATATTTATTGACATATTAAATTAAATATAAAATACGTTTCATTAAATAAGCATCTCGGTGAAGGTTGTTGTATATCGGGATCTTATACTATTTAAAAATATTAAACTTTTTGTTCCTCCCATACAAAACACCAATTTCATATGTAAGGACCTAATATATGTACTTATAGTAACAACTTATATACCAACTTACTCTTTTACTGATGTTAGCCACATGTCTTGCATAGTAACTTTTTCACCCGGAGAGATATCTTTCAATGCTTGTCTTAGCTGATAGCCCTTAGATAATATGGTTTCTACATTTTTATTGTGACATAGGAAGTCAGCATTTTTATAGATTTCAAAGAACATACTTCCAGAGAAACGTGAATCACTTGAACTTTGAAATGCAAATTTTTTCATCTGTAAAAATAATTTACAAATTAAGCTTCACATACAATATACTGACGAATGTTGTAATACTTTATTTATTTACTTTGTCTATAATCAGTTTCTAGAATTCAATTATCAGACACTGCTACAGGATACAGATGTGATGTAATGTGTGTGATAAATATTGTTTATGTTAAGTTGTTTGTATATAGAGTAAAACTGTTATATTAAAAATATGATATCTCCTAAGATATTCATTAAAACCAAATGATACTATGGCCAAATTTTATTTAAAAAAATGTTAATGTATATGTTAATTAATTTATTTATCTAAGATTAAATTTCTTTATAAACCTATTCACAAATAATCAATTTCTATTTTCTAATAATAATATTTATTAAAGAATATAGAATGTATATATATAAATACTAGACATGTCAGAGTATAGAATGAAGTCAAAGCAATCCTCTAGATGTTGTTGATGATTAATTTTAACTATTTCTTTGTATTGTTAAAACTTAAATGGACAAATTCTAGAGTATTTAAAAAAGAAATTTCTTACCGTGTACAAACTATTACAGCTAGAGTCCGTCCAATTACAGTCCAAACTTATATAAATTATATATACAAACGTACTCTAAAATCTAAACTCAATCACTCCGCGATGTGTTTACTTAATTTGACCCTTGTTAATTGTTTATCAATATTTATTTCACCCATTAGCAAAGCAATACTAAATTTTAGTTTGATAATGTTTCAGTGTTGCTATCGTAATAACCTAATCTGCCGTCTGGCTATGACTCATCGCAGGCCATAGGTGATCAGAGGTTTGTGTGTTTGTGTTTCTGGAAAAAAAACATAATTGTTGTGTTTAAATTTTCATCTTCTTTCGTATTTTTATTTATATGGTACGGATTATATATTTACGGTTTTATCATATTTTGGGCAAAATATTTATCTGTAAATTGGTAACCCTAGTTTTGGGTGTATCGATGTTAGGGGATTCCCTTAAGTAATCTTAACTATAATCCGACTAGTTACAGTTGTAATATAGAGTTATAGACAATTATAGTTAACTTAAGTACGAATTCTAAGTTACATTTTAGCACTGATTGTAGATTTAAGTTAAGATTGTATTCTAAAAGGAGATTTAATTATTAATATGCGATTTAACGATCGCCAAATCAGAATTCTGCCTTATCCCAAAATGTAATTTAAGCCGAGATCTATGCTGAATGCTCAAGAACAGATTTAACCGTCAATCTGATGATTCTCGAATTGAGAATTGAGAAAACATTCTTTTGTGTATATGAATGATGCTCAGTTGTTTTCTGGTTTCTGCTGCTAAGTTTTTATGAATATATTTCTTCTTTTTGTTAAGTTTCGATGAGTTAGTTTATTTTTAGGGTATTTTAAATTACCAAGTTAGATATTATGGAAGATATTTTCTTACGGTATCTTGTCAGCAATGGACATTTTTGATGATAGTGACTATTTATTAAACGAAACTTTTTGATAACGAGCACCATAGAGGGTTGGACTTAAGCATACGGAGAAGGACGAGATCTAATGGATTCGCAAGATCCAAATACAATAAGTCTATAATATGATTTCTAAAGAGACATTATTTTGAAGTTAATTGAATCAGATTTCTATTAAATTAATAAGCGGGACTACTGATGCTTTCAGATTTATGCAACAGAAGGTAAGTATATTATATTTACATAGCTTTTTTACATTTTAATTATTTCTATTTGTGGAACTGATATTGCACTGAGAAATATATGTATGTACTTATAAAGATTGATATAACTATATATTTTATGATTCAGTTGGGATCTATTAAAAGTAACCACAACTTTCTATAATCACAAATATTTCTAAAATTAGGCAAGGAAAGAGATATTTTTAGATACTCTTGAGATATTTTCACATACAGAAGAGATTTTTGTGAACTGCGAAGCCTAAACAATAGCTGTCTGAGAAATATTGATGGTGTAGTAGACGCATACAAGTTAAAATAGTTACTACCGGGAGTTTCTTAGATTACTTCTTACTTTGTAGTTTCTTAGTTATAATTATTTCAAGTAAAAATCACTTAAAATTTATTAAATAGATACTTTTAATAAATAAAATTCGACATTATAAATAAATATAATAAAAATTATAAATAAAAAAATTATTTCAATGAAAAAGTTAATATTTATTTAATCTGATTAATCACAGCGTGTAATGAGGTTGAAACTTTTCTTTGTATTAAAAACAATGGAATGCTAATTTAAACAGATTAAAGCAAAATCTTCTTGATTTATTGTCACACAGAAAGAAACATTCATAACTGCACAGACAGATTGCAATGAATTAAACCCCACTTATAATTTGGTTTCAGTGTAATCCGAGCTGAGCTGATACTTAGAATTCAGGCTCATATTTACAATCGACACTTAATGACTTCTTTTTCCTACACTACATCACATCTAAGTACAACTTATCAACTTAAAATAATCGTTGTGTAAACACATTAAAAAGTGATTTACGTAATCTACAATAAATGAAAAATATTATAAGTCGATTCAGAATAATTAAACGTCTTTTGTTAATTGCTTGTGTGATTTTAGTCCACTTACTGTTTTAATATAGATAATGAATGAATTGCTAGTCGTAGTAGTTGTACATGTATAGGAATGGCTGCCAAAAACTATTGGTTTCAATTTAAAAAAAAATGCGGTAGATAGTCTATTTATGCAATAATATGCGAAAAAATGTCGACGAAAACATATTTTTTATAGAACAGAGGTACCACCGCTCATGGATACCTATTCACAATGCCAGAAGGTTCCAGTGCGTTGCCGGCCGATGAATTAGTATGCTCTTTTCAAGAAAGAATCAGGAATTTAAAGAAGTTGACTCACTCATTCAAGTTTTTATGACAATTTTTATTTAAAATAATACATTTTTTGTGAAGGTTTTTTAAGTCCAACCCAAGAAGTTTGATGTGTCTGTGTGTATAAGTGGCATCGTAGCTCCTATTGCAACGTGAACAAGATGTTTCTTAGCTTACAGTTATTGATAATCTTTCCGGGCGTTTAAAGGTCGTCGGATCTACAGCCAACTTACATACGTATAACCCAAAATCTGGAACATCCACGTATACCTCTGAGCTACTCGGATAACGACCTAAAAAGTGTCTCGGCCTCCAAAATACGAAGCTTTCAGCGCTCCGTGTCCTGTGCCACCTCCCTCAATTGCTGGCTTTCAGCTGCAGCAGGTCCTCCTCCGCTATGTCAATCCAGCGGCACCTACTGGTCTCCGACCACTAAGCTCAACTAAGCTTCCTTTACCTCCTGATCTTGGCCTATGCGCTCAAGGTTCCCCAGTCAACGCTGTCCTTGTATACCTATAATTGGACTGGACTACCAGCTCATCTATTTCGGATACGATACGACATAACGATTCAGTCATACAAGTGTTAGGGCTAGTTGATCTAGTTCTTAGGGTAGGAAATTAAACACTCCAATGATGACTTGATTAACTATATTTCACACACTGACCATACGTAAAATGTATAAACTCCAACTTGAACAAAGGAATTGCCTGTGCGCATGTGTTACAAGCTCTTTTATCATCTAGTCCCCACTCTGACTCGACCTTCCCACTTCGGGCAGTTATTCGAGTCAATTCGTAACAATTCGTAAATAACCGAACGAGTCAAATGAGTAATTATTGCACATGCGCACTTGTAGCAAAAGAATATGTTTCATAAATTATTTAGAATATAATTAAATAAATAATAAAAGCTAACACAAGTATTTCATTTTGAACAAAAGACAATTGATTTCATCTTAGTTCCGCATTATAATAATTCCGCAACAATATCAAGGTGCAAGCGCATTTGTAAGCACAATTGTAAACACCGTTAGATTGTAATCTATCTCGCGAGATTGTAACCTCAACGAACTGCTTACAATTTAACGTATTATTATTCGGTAGATTGTAATCTATCGAAGTGAAACCGTCAAATTGTGAAACGGGGCGCACCTTGCGCGCTGATTGGTTGAACGTAATGTGCCCCGCGCCACCATATTTGTTTATTAATTCGTTTGTTGTCGAATGTAACTTGATTGTTTTGATGAATGTAAATTGATGTCGTGTTGAAAGTAACTCACAGCTTTAGAATTAGTTATATGAAATTGTTGGGAAGTAAAATTAATCTGTGATTGACCCAAGAAGTTTGAATGATAACTAAGTTAGTGTTGGAAATGAAATGAAAGAAAATTTCATTACTTTTTAAGATAATTTTAAAATTTTCGGAATCCTACACTAATATATATCTATATATATGTTACAGTTAAAACCGGTTTTTAGATAGAACGCGTTATTCCTAGTTAGAACGCGTCTTTACTAAACACCTTTGTTAAAACTAGAATTAACTAATGCTCACAATTGAATATTAGCGTTTTTTCGAAGTTAGTCAGTTAAAACTGTTCCGACCAAGGCTACTTTATTCTGATTGGTCGCGAGACATCACCTGATTCGGCAAACGCGGGGGAATCCCTTCCCAAGCACCGTCGTCGGCGCGCTGTGCTTTCGTTCGCTCCATTCATTCATGCTTTGTTTTTATTCTGTTAAGCACGTATAGATTGATTCGAGCGCAAATAGTCATGGTAAACTTAAATGAAGGAACGCTGTGGAAAGAGGAGTTTTTAAATAGATTATTAGCGATTCGTGAACATGAAAAAAAAGAGGACCACTTTTATATTATGCCAAAAGAAACCTATGACCGTTTAGTGGACGAAATTGAAGAAGCACAGTTAGCTGTTCAGAAATCTCAAAAACAGTACAGGAGACTGAAGCGATTTAAGGTAATTAATATTTGTGGAATACGTAAATTAGTGACTAGACAGGAGCCCATGAAATACTACTTGTATGTAGATGAAATTTTTGATATAATTGAAGCAGCTCATGTGGCCATTGGTCATGGTGGTCGAGATAGACTTAAAAATGAAACTTCACGAAAATATGCAAACATAACTTTAGAAATGATAAATATTTTTCTCTCTATGTGCGAAACCTGTCAGCGTAAAAAAAGTATGAAGAAAAAAGGACTCGTTTCAAAACCCATATTACATTCTGAAATGAACAGCCGTTGTCAAGTCGATCTTATCGACATGCAAACACAGGAAGATCGAGGATTTAAGTTTATAATGGTGTATCAGGACCATTTGACAAAATTTGTTTTGTTGCGTGCACTGAAAAGTAACAGAGCCGTAGAGGTGGCGTATCAGTTGACTGATATATTTTTAACATTTGGTGCTCCTTGCATCTTACACTCCGATAACGGGAGAGAATTTGTAAACTCTGTTATAAATGAGCTCGTTTCATTTTGGCCCGAGTGTAAATTAGTCCATGGAAAGCCAAGGCACAGCCAAAGCCAAGGATCTGTTGAAAGGGCTAATCAAGACATAGAGAAAATGTTAGCTTCATGGATGCAAGATAACGATACTACAAATTGGTCAAATGGTATTCGGTTTGTACAGTTTATGAAAAATCGGGCGCTTCATTCTGGTATTAAACAATCACCATACAAAGCAATGTTTGGTATAGAACCGCGAGTAGGGCTTATGACTTCGACTTTGCCACGAGATGTTATTGAGGATATAAGAGATGAAGATGATCTAGAAAATGCGTTAAATAATAGTACAGATAATGCAGAAACTGAGCCTGTAACTAGTTGCAGTGGAGAGCTCCAGCTTATAACTGGAGCCAAACAAAAAGACGCAGAAAGTTCATCCAAAACAAGTGGAGAATCGCCAATCGAACTAGAAGCCAGTCAATATGATATTGAAGCTGGAGCATCTACGGCTGTAGAGCCTCTAATAATACCACCAAATGACAAAGACCTCGAAGTTGTAACAAATGTGAATCAACACATAACGGCATCCAGAGAAACTGCACATCAAAACTTAAAAAAACAGGCCAAGAGAATGACATTAGCTTCAGATGCAATACACGTTCCTGTAGAAATTGGTGATAATGTAACTATACGAATCCCAGATGTCGATAGAGCAAAAGCAAATCTACGTAATATAGTCGGAGTGGTTCTTCAAAAGGGTGATCAGGGTTTTCACAAGATTGGAACGAAATATGGAATGCTCGACAAATTATATTGCAGGTATGTACCTACCTATGTGTTGCTTAATTGTTTTATCATATACAATATAATTGCCTTTAGGTAAAAGCTAACTATTTAAATATTGCTTTTCAGGTCAGAATTCGACAAGTGCAAAGAAAAATTTTTGCATGAAGAAGACGTTCCGAATACAAATTTACCTTTGAGAACTGTTGCTAAGGAAGCATCCATAGGAACAGGCCAGGGATTTATGCGCTGCGTATGTAAGAAAGGATGTATGTCAAAAAGGTGTCTCTGCAAGAAAAATGGCTACCTTTGTAATTCAAAATGCCACGATAGTTTGTCTTGCAATAACAAGTAGATCGTCATCTTTTTTTAATTTTAAGGTTGTTTGATTATTTTTTTATTGTATGTTTACCAATATCCCTTAAAAATATTATTATAATGTTCCTTTTTAAATTTTATGGTTGTATTCTGTTGATTTGTTTGATTATTTTATTTACTTTTAATTAATGTTGTCACCTTGGCAACTACTTTATGCTGATGTTCCCTAAAATGTTCCTTTAGTGTAAGTTTTTTTACTAGGTACGGTACTAATAATAAAGTCATTTAATCATTTAGGTACAATTTGTACTCTTATGCATGTCAACTCGGTTATCCTCATCTTACAGCGGCACTAGTGCCCACACATTGTCATCGTCTATAAATTCCCGAACAGTGTAATATCCTCCCTTTGTTAGGTTTTCTTGATAAAACTTAAACTCATGAATCGGAAGTTTGTTACACGTCCGGAATTTGTTAAATATGTGTATACATTTCCCCATAAATGAGTGAGAGTTTTATGCATCTGAAAGCTGGAAAATCAAGTCTATTCCTACTTCTTGTATTTAAATTGTGACAGTCACTGCCTTTATAAATTTATTAAGGTTTTTATAAACGTACATAATATTTTCATACACATATTGGGGAGGCAATGTTAAAATACCAATCTCTTTAAATAATTCTCTTAGCGAGTCACGCGGTTTTAATTTGTATATAGCTATTGCTCTTTTTGTAAAACAAAAATATCTTGAATATCGGCCGCTGAGCCCCACAACAATATACCATATGTCATAACACTATGGAAGTAACTGAAGTATACAAGCCTCGCCGTTTCGACATCAGACAACCATCTAATCTTTCTTATCGCAAATGCAGCCGAACTAAGTCTTGACGATAGGTTTGTAATATGGGGCTTCCATTGCAAACGAGAATCTAGAGTGATCCCTAAAAATACAGTTGAATCAACACATTGAATTATTTCCTCATTAATATTAATTTTGTACTGACCTGTTTTACGTTAGGCAAAGAAAATCTAATACATTTTTTTTATTAGAATTTAGTAACAAGTTATTATAAGTAAACCAACACATAACTCGGGAAAGGGCATCATTCACCTCGTCAAAATTTATTGCGTTCCTACTGATTTTAAAAATAAGAGATGTATCATCTGCAAATAATACGTTTCACATAAGTTATTTACATAAATGGCAGGTCATTTATGTAGACAAGAAAGAGCAACGGCCCCAATATCGACCCCTGAGGCACACCTATGAGAATAGGACTCCTAAAGACTCTCTTTATTTATAACACTTTTGTAATCGATCACTCAAGTATGAATTTATTATTTTTATTGAGTTTGTGAGACGCCGCAATACTGTAATTTTCCCAATAAGTTTTATGGTCTACAATCAAAAGCCTTGGACAGGTCAAGAAGACAGCTAAAGCATCCTGTTTATTTTCCCAGGCATGAATATTTGCTTCATGAGCTCCACACCCCATCCGTACTACATCTACCCTTAGTAAAACCGAATTGTCTATCATGAAATAGTTTATTTAATCTAAAATTGAAACAATTGATTATGAATAATTTTTTCAAATATTTTATTAGAGTTGGTAAAATTGATATAGGGGAAATTGTGTCGATTTGTCTCTAGACTTAAATAAAGGAATAATTTATAATTTCATGAATTAAAAATCCCATATCGATACATCTATTAAAATAATCGTTAGATAAGGAGAAATATTTCAATTATTGTTATTAACTACTGATATGCCCCATAGATCTTCTTTTTTTTTATTCAACGATCTAAATGCCTTTACAATAGAATCCGTTTAATTTTATGAAAATCGAATGCACTACTATTTTTATTTGTGCTAGACTTAAAAGTGAAAGGAATTGGTAGATGAATTCATTTACTAGTGATTCTTCAGAATTTCAGAGAAAAAGGACTCCATAATTTGGACCGTGCATCTTTTTTATAATTTTGCCTTAATATTAATTTCAAAAGAGCTATCTTTAAATGAAGTTTTACCAGTTTCTTGATTAATAATTTCCAAGTGGTCTTAATTTTTTTCCGATTTTTTATTTTATTACTCAAATAATTTGCCTTTGCTATATTACAAACTTTTAATATTTTTGAAAATTTTGACATAGTTTATAAGCGACTCTATAGAAATAGACTTTTATAATATGATCATAAATTTTCTTCTACTAAGTAAATACCTGTGTGGCCCAGTCAAGAATTTATTTTAGAGTTTAAAGAAACAGTTTTTTGTTTAAATATGCTAGCAAATTCTATTTTATTTTTGACATAAATATTGTATTGCTCATTAGCATCATTTGAATTTTTAAGAAACCTAAGTTTATTCTTAATATTATTTTCAAAAACCTTTAAGTTTTCCGTTATTGCCTAAAGTAATTTTTATTTTTTTAACCCTATGGCCTCAATGATTTTTTCCACTTATCTGAATCCACCCATTAACAATACATTTTTGATATAAAACGCAATCAGAAAATTTATCCAAGCAGGTAGCTGATAGGGGTAATCCTATTTTCAAGAAAAATATTTAGATTAAGACCCAAATAAATTAGTAAATCTACTTTATTTACTAGAAACTAAAATATTTAAATTAAAATCCCCACAGACAACCATCTTTTTTGTTATTTTTACTTATAATATTAGAAATTTTCCATGAAGACTCAAACAGATCATAGTTCAGAAGGGTTTATAACAAATTATAAATTGTTCAAATTCCACACAGAAATTTCTATCTTCTTCAATGGATGTTTTACTATGTCTATCTTTCTTTATATTTATTTTTGTAAATTATTATACCCACCTCTAATTAATTCCTGTATGCACTAACAATTTTATAATTTTCAATACAATCTAAAATTCATTTTTTTAACCAATGTTTGAGACATAATAATGGATATTTGACTGTTTAAAAACAAGAGATTTTAGATTCTTTAGAAAAACCTTTATATTTTTACTATTTTTTGTAGAGGCCTTCTTTTGTTTATTATTTAATTTAAATATTTATTTGTCACAATTTATTCATCATGTTAATTCTCAATGGGAAATTTCTACTAATTTTCCAAGGGACACTGTGAACTCTTTTATAAAATTTTAACTAATAATAGAAGACTGCTCAAATAAAAGATTTAGCAGCAATTCTTGGCTGAAGTTAGTAAATAAAACTTATACTTATTTTTTTTACCAAATTTGATAGAAACAATCTATCCTTTCTAAAAACAACTCTATCAACAAATGACAATTTATTTATTCAATTATTTATTTTTTTGAATAATACGATAAACTATCCAATGTCACATTTAATTTTATCTTAAATTATTTTCCTTCAGTCAAACTCTTACTATAGGAAATGTAAACATTAAATTTTTTAACTTCAACACTTTGAAGATGTAAATTTTTGTTATGATTTCTTATTTCACTCCTTTTCCTATAATTATTATTAAATTGTCATTTTCTCTAAACTTAAATTTTAATATTTTTTCAGACATTTCATTGAAAGAAATGCCAGGCATACAATAATTTTACACTTTCCCCATCTGGTTCATGAAATGTATCCCAAATCTTTTCCCACTTCATCGCTAAACATAACATAATTACTTTTTTTTAAAGAAACATTTTCTATTTTGTTAACATCATTATTGAAGCTAACTGTTCAGAGATTGACGCTCACACACTGACATAGACCATTCAAGTTGTTCCAAGGCAACCAGGCCTGGTGCCAGGAATCCACCAGGTTAGTATTATTCAGGTGGTGATTGAGGTTCAGTGTGTATTCCCTCATGCTCCTCTTAGAAGACAATGCATTATATTTTTGTAATTTTGCCAGAGACTTTTGTAAGCACTTTATTTTATCATTTAATAATAATATATTACATTCATACATTTTTGATTTTCCTTAATTTGTTTGGAATATGATTCTAACTTTCAATTAATTATATGCTTTCTTTATTTTTTAAGCCATTTAAATAGCTTTTTTGTATCTTAATTAAACATTTTGTCTTTTTGATAAATTTATTGTGTTTAAATATTTCCTAAAATTTTTTCCTGCTGCATTCAATACTCCTACCAGCTTCTATCTTGCTTGTGTCACTTAATGAGTAATTTAATGAGACAGCAGGATTTATATTGTATACTGCAGACACCATATCCGGAGCACCACTGACTAATTCCTCAAAAGACTGTTTTTGAGAGGTAGTCCAATTTAACTTATCTTTTCCAACTGACTTATGCAATTTTTCTTTTTATTTTTTTCCAATTCAGAATTTGAGGTCTGTCATACTCATATTATTGGTCAAACCTGTCTATTACATACTGCAATTTATTCCTCTCATGAAATATTTAAATTTTGATATCAAATCAGCCATTTCTTTCTTTAACTTTTGTTGTTTTCAAGGCATCCAACATTTCTTTTTCACTGTCATCCGTTCTTTAAAATTTCAACCAACTCTTGAACCTTCAATTTGCAGAACCGTTGGTATTCCTTGTACTAAGGCCTTAGTCAAATTTTTTATAAACTATACAAAAAGTATGGTAATAAACCCGTACCTTGATTTATAGAAAAAAAATGTTTCTATACCCTAGATCTTTTTACTAAATATTTTTAAAACTTTATCTTGTTTTCAATCCCAAAATTCAAATTAGTTTCTCTAGTGCTAGTTGTAACTAAAGCTCGGAGTGACAACTAGTTTTATCAGAAAATGAATTATATCAGTGGTTTTCACTTATTATTTCTAGTTTTGACAAAGGCATTTAGTAAAAACTATTTTTAACTAGGGAAAACGAGTTTTAACTAAAAACTAGTGTTAACTGTAACATATACATATATATATATATATAATATTATATATATATAATTTTTCTATTCAATTGGGGTTTAGTTGCTATTATGATAGAAACATGAGGATGTATTGAGTATGACGAAGTTATTTAAAGAATTAGTATAAATATTTGAGATCAGCGACACGCATGCTATAAAGTACCTATATAGCAGGCGTTTTTAAATTTTCTTCAAATCTAATTTTACTAATTCTTAATCTACATAATATAATAAAATATATAATTTAATAATTAAAAATAATAAATAGAAAATTAAAACAAATTTAAAATGTTTAGTTCCTGTGGCAGTGTACCTTTAACGCTGGCAGCATTTCCTCGCTGTATTGCGATACTTATTCGTTGAGCGAGGAAAGCACAAGCTCTGGGTCGCCGGTACTATCTACCAGGCGCCAACTTTAATCCTTAATTAGCTTGAACTTGAACCTTGAATCCCACGGACACAAGAATTATATATATTTCATTATTATTATTATACTGTGTAGATAAAGAATATTGAATATTGATATTCTGAAAGAAACAAATTTTATCTGTCTTTTTTTGTATCATTACATTTGATCAATCTTATTTACACTCGTAAATAATGATAATAAATAGAATAATACGATAACATAATGATCGTGTTCATTTTGTCCTCATCTCAGTTACCTTCGCGTTCGTAAGTTCCGTGCTACAGGTAAACTAAAGAATTTACGATTTGGGGCGTTTTTTGTCGATTCAATGTAAAGCTTTTTTAAAGGTTTCTTGGAAAACAAGTATTCTTTTTGGGTTTTCATCCTATATAGAACTTGAACTTAAAACAGTTGAATGCTCAAATTTAGGTCGGGTCCAAATACAAAATCGTTTAAGTAAACACAATTAAACGATACATTCCTTACTTTCTCGACACCACCCAATGTTCTATCTTGGTAAATTTAAAAATATATAGAATAACTACATACTGATGACATCACTCGCATATATTTGAACAGTTTATATTATTTTAATCGCAGCAGTGTTAGCAGGTAGATATAAATATATATCTGTTTTAAAAACGTATTAATTTCAGTTGAATGAGATTTTATATTAGTGTCAAATTTCACATCTTATATGTAACATACACAAGAAAAGGTAGTGATTTGTCAAAATTAGCGGTGGCGCGGAATAACAGGGCGGGTGGAACGAAACAGTCTCGTTAGCCGCCCATCGCCTGCACCTCATACATTTTTATGACTTTTTATATTTTATCCACCCATGTCGTGCACTGTGAGAAACGACTTGTTTAGTTTCCTAAGGAAAATAATTATGAAAAGGTTGTTTAACTTGTGAATAGTATGTAGTACGATTGAAGACAGAAAAATGTAATAAAATGTTACATATTTGTATGAAAATAATGGATTTACACGTCACCATTTAGAACCAGAGGAGCTTTTCAATTTTTCATACAATTTTAATACTATTCAAACTCATGTTAGTTCTTACTTCTTATAGAACTTTACATAGCAATGGCCGTTTCTGCCCACCACTATGTGAAACCAGTTGCCCAGTGAGGTATTTCCGAACCAATTCGACTTAGGGTCCTTAAAAAATGACCATCCAGGTATCACTTACCATCAGCTGAGCCTCCTGCCCGTTTGTCCATAGATCTATACCAAAAAAAATGGCGCAATAGCTGCAAACTAAGTTATTCATACAACTTATTCATTAGTAAAGGAATTAATTACTAAAACTGCTGTGATGTAGCCCTTGAACAGCTGAAGAGACGGCAGTACATGTCTCGATTGAGTGTGCAATATATGGCAGGGAAAGGTTCACGTTTATAAAGCAAGACAGCAAGACAGACAGACAAGAGATCGAACATACGACCTCGGGAATGATAGCCGCACGCTTAAGCCAACACTGCTCTCAGTGTGCACGTTTGTACAAGCCAATGATTTTATAGACTTGTCCCAAACATAAAACCAAAACAAAATAGTCTTAAACAACCCGCTCCACCCTACAAGATTCCATCTACCGAGATAGCTTCTTTCAACGTGATTAATCTACCATGAACAAGGCACGTTAACCCTAAATCGACATACGTTGTTACACGTACAAACATCCACCCGTGGGCCAAATGGACCCATTGAAAAAACTCGGCACGCGCCCGTCCCAATAGAAAGACGTCGTTAAACAAAGAGATTATTGTATAGCGCTCCCGTGCGGGCAGTTATTGTACAAATATGGCTGATTCGAGAAATTCTGAGGGAGAAGCTTAAAATTTGTGGAAAAAATTACGCGCTTCACTGATTGTCGTGATAGGGTTATTGCGATTTTCTGATAATCAATTAGCGGTTATTATTTTCAACAATAACTTTTTATTATCTTTTAACGATGCAACATTAGTTTAATGTTTTATGAAACCCAGTAAAACATATAATCATACATAAAAAACAAAAATAAATCAGTGGCGCTACAACCTCTTTAGGTCTTGGCCTCAGATTTCTGAATCTATTTTATTATCATTTTTAAATCTAATAGGCATATAGGTGATAAGCCTCCAGTGACTGACATACGCCGACTTTTTGGGTCTAAGACATTTCGGTTTCCTAGCGATGTTGTCCTTCACCGTTCGAGCAAATGTTAAATGCGCACATAGAAAGAAAGTCCATTGGTGCACAGCCGGGGATCGAACCTACGACCTCAGGTATGAGAGTCGCACGCTGAAGCCACTAGTCCAACACTGCTCATATTAATACATAACAATACAAAAACAGTCACCTAATAAATCAGTGAACCTATACCACTATGTACCTACAAGTCATACAAAGCGATATTGTTAAATCCTAAGTCCATTGCACAAGCGTATTCAAAATATCCAACCCTACCGCGTTATTAATAACGGCAGCATATTACAATTCAATTTGAACGGACCAGCGGGCTCGGGCGTCCATAATCTCTTAGTAATCCTCAACAGATAAACTGAACACAATTATATTAAAAGCAGACATGAAATTCGCAAATCCAACAATTGATGTTAAATCGTTCTAAACGCATTGTCAGCTTGTTGTGTAATGAAATCGAATTTTCTTTTTGATGACTCTTTCGCTTTGTGCTGGGATTATATTCAATATCACATTAATGGGTTAATTTTGTGTTTTCACGATCGGTTTATCTACTGGAAGTAGAGTGACTTAGGTATTTAAGTTCTTAGAAATAAATAAATATTAGTCATTTTCTTTTGATTCTCTTGAGAAGAGAAGAAACCCTTTTTACGATTGGTTTATATACTAGAAGTAGAGTGATTTAGGTGTTTTAGTTCTTAGGAATAAATCAGTCATTTATTTTATTTTGATTCTCTTGGAAAGTGAAGAAACCCCTTTTTACGATTAGTTTATATACTAGAAGTAAAGTGACTTAGGTGTTTCAGTTCTTAGGAATAAATCAGTCATTTATTTTATTTCGATTCTCTTGGTAAGAGAAAGAGAAGAAATATTATTTAGATTATACTTACGATTATTACTTTCCAAGAACTGTTAAAATTCATAAATGTATGTTAACATAATAAGCCCATATATTAACATAATATCCCTTTAAATATGAGAGTTTCTGAACTACATAAAAGAAACTTATTAAAAAAAGATTTGCTATGCTGTGATTTCATTTTAACGGAAGTATGTGATCAGTCTGCTATGTCTGACATTAGCCCTTGGGTCATGTCAGTATCTCCAAAATATTCTCTTTTATCGAACACAAGTCTTACATTACCCATTTATTATCCTTTTTCTCCTTAGAAGTAATCAAGCACACACTCAAAAGGTACCTTCATCACACTTATAAATCTTTTCAAGAACGAAATCGCTTGTAATTACTCGCAACTCCTAAGTGAAAATGCTCTGAAGCGATAAATAGCATTACTCACTTCCCTTAAACCGATTACACTCGATACAATCCCGGAATATTTCAGTATATCTTTGTGTACATATATTTACATAGCGTGCTTATGAAATTATATTAAGGGCATCAAACAAAATAGTGTAATGAAATATTTTAACTGTAAACTAATGTCTCCCCTTAAACATTAACTTTTTTGACATCAGGGGCTAATGTACCTGGTGTTAAGTGATATCGCCGCCCATGGACACGCAGCTTGCCAGAGGGCAGGTACATTGACAGTCTTTTAAGAATCTGCATATTTCTTGAAGGATCCAATACGGATTACTATTAACGGACGAATAGTTTAACATTGTCTTTGTTTGACAATAAACTTAAATATAATTAAGTTAAGTACAAACATAAATTATTTACCTAATGTTAAAAACACCTCCCGTCTGTTTACTTAGATCTTTTAAATAAGTCTTTTCTGTTTTGTTAACGTCCCACGGGCAATAGATGTTACAAAATAGAAATTCGTATTAATAGTACTGCAATTTTTTTATGGTATGAGTACAAAAGCAAACATATATTTTCCTCAAAAAATATTTTAATGCTATCCCACATCCCGGAAAAGTCTATATGACATTTCCTCAAATTTTACATATACATGATTTAAACACTATAAAAATAAGCTTTATATGTACAATATAAATAAGTAAAGAGAGGCAGGTAGCGGTATATTTGTTAATTAATTCCGGCACATTTTCAGCGGGTATTGTCTGGGCGGGCGGGAGGCTACGCTGGGCGGAGGGAGTCCTCGTTTTAACTTTCCGCGCTGCTGCTCCTACCGTTGCTCCTACTACTAGTATTTTAACGTATTCGATTGAACATTTTTAAAAAAACATAGTAGCTTTGATAATAAACACTTATAATAAGTAAAGTTAAACTTATTATAGTTTAATAAGGCATAAGTAACGCCTCATTATAATCGTATGATTATTTTAATTTTAATCGGATGTATTTTACATTTTGGACACGCTACAGAAAACCCTATAGGCTGATCACTCCGAGAAAATCTATGCAGAATATAAGTACTTGAGCATACACCAAATCTGTGGTTTTAAGAAGCTCGATTTAAAGATTTTTTATCGGCTTAAAAACTCGGCTTCGGCTTTCGCCTTTTTCTCGGTTAAATAATAGTTTACAAGGCACAGTAAGTAAGTGACTTGAATAGGAGATGAAACGTACATCAATTTACTGTTGGTATTTGGTTCCTTTAAATATCAATAATGTTTTATTTTTAGATTTTAATCCAACTGATTAAATGAGTTAAAATGCAAAAAGCGTTCAACCCCGACCTAGAGCTCAACTCAGAGGAACAATCATAGACAATGTAGAGTGAATGACCCAAGATTTAAAGAGTATTTCTTTATCGAGTTCCATTGTTAGTGGTAGTATATTCAATTAACTAGAGGTTGGGTAGAGCCTTCGCACTTTTAGTTATATCACTCGACGTCGAGAACGGTCTAAATACATTGTTTATTTGCATTCAATTAATTTATTGTATAAAATACTCTCTCCAGCGCTTGAAAAAACACGATGATTGTATTCGAACCAAGTTGTTACACGTGGCTTTACAAATTCCTCCGCCAGTGCAACTTTTGCAAAATACGGCTTTTCTGCGAGCACTATATATACTAGCCAGTGAAATTTTCATCATTTATAGCACTATTTAACGGTGATGAATTATACTATCTTCATATGTATTTTATGTAAATATGGAAAATTATCTTAATTCACAGAGTGGTAGATGCATCCTGGGGTGCAATTCAATTTGCAGAACAGTATTATCTTTTAATCACGGTTAAACCGGTTTATTTAATACAAACTCTTTTACCTATGTGAGAATAAAAATACGTGTTTCGTTCATAGGTGAGGTGTCAAATACAGCTGAAGTTTAGTGTTGCCATTCCAATATTCTAGTCTACATCGAACGAAAAACAAATAAATGAAATCGAATTATTTAAGTAAGCTAAACGAGGTAAAGAAGAACTGAAATATTTAAAAACGTATTTGGGTGATCTTGTTTATCGCAGACATCATTTCAATTTTACATTTTAATATACACTGCCGTCAGTCGTACATTAATCTCAAACACATTTGTATAAACGTCTATAAAACCGCTAATATGATTCTAAATTGCCAGGAGAGAATCGAATAGTCTCAACAAACTGGTAATGGAGAAGTGATGGCAGGAGAAGTCGGGGTCTGACCAAATTAAGATAATTATGGAACTCAACATCCCTAATGCACTGAGACAAACTGAGCATAGAGCTGTGTGGAGGCAGTAAGTCAACGTATCTGTTAGGGCTTTTCAAGACACGACCTTCAGTAATGAAGACTACGAAGAAGAAGATTTAAGGAATCATATCTATTGGGAACTTATTAATCTACGTGGTTGAAGTTTTAAGGAACCAGAACAATTCATATCTAATTAAACACGCATACTTTATAATCGTATAAGCGCGATTTTCGTAATCACCTCTCAATCACTCTTGAATTAAATTGTTAAGGATTATGTCAATTAAAATAAACATATTGTGCGAAATGCCTTTTTAGCGAAATGTAAACTGTAAAAATCCGCAATTAATTGGCCTCACAACTTAGGGGGAAAATAAAAAATAAGACATTTAATTCAATTGGAATAGGGACGATAATGGCGTGCATTTGGCAATTAGTAGATAGATATGCAGGTATTGTGAATGCCACGTGTTACTGGTTTTTCTATGGACGGCTTAATTTATTACTGTTTATAGACTGTTGTGCAATAAAATATACTGTTTTTATTATGTAGTAAGGGTATATAAGTTTAGCTATTTTACACACATTATTTTCCAATCAAAATCGAATCATTTCTCACAGCCAAAAAAAATATAAATAAAAATGAATAGCAAAATATGTTATTAAGCGCAAAATTCGAAGACGGCTGGACCAATTGGATTTTTTTTAATTCCTTAAACTCTGAGGAATTGGAATTCGAAAATATATAGTAAAATGTTCCATATGTTGGTATGTAGCTAATAAAATAAGGCTAAGTAAAAAAATAATATTAAGGCGAAACGAAGGTCGTGGTGGCAGATAGTTTTAGTTTTTTATGACATGTTATACAACTTGCATATTATTAAGATTTTTTTCTCCCTGTTACATTCGCAATAACGACCTCGATCTGGACCTTAATATAGAGGACGTCGCCGCAATAATAAAAAACTGCTGGAGTCCACGAACATAGGCTCCACCATCACGTGAATGTCGAGGCTATTCCACTTCTTGACACCACTCCCTAGTGAGAAGACTGAAAAGGACAAAACCATTTGAACTAGTGAATTAGTGTTAGTACAGGTTTGTCTAAAGTGTTTAACAGTGGTAAGTGAAAAAATTTAACAAAAGAGCAGAGTGTCTTCCGTTTAATTGAGACTGTAAGTAGTGTTATTGGACGCTTTAGTATGTTAAATATCCTTATTAGCATATTAGGTTCACTAGGTAGGACTTAAATTACTTATTAGTCTTAAGTCGGGCTAGGTAGATCGTTACATTCCATGTTTTGGTAAAGACATGGTTGTTTTTAGTTATGACTACAAAAAGGACTTACTTACAAATATGTTGTAACCTAAGATTTTTTTTTTATAAAGAAAAAGAAGGAGTAACTTCTCCTTCTGTCTTCGTTTAAAATACTTCTTTGACCTTATAATATTAAAATCTGTTTATTATTATAATTCAACTATTTGACTAAAAATACTTTACTATAAGAATATGTAAATAATTTAGTTTAAATTAGTTATTAATATATCGCTGTCATCAATAATTTGTCTAAATTGTACAAGTTTATAGAGTTGAGTATAAGTAAAGGCAGGCAACACTTGTCACATGTGAAGAAAAAGTTTTTGATTTCGAATAATGCAATGCCTATTTAAATTTTGTATAGAACTAGCTGCCCCGCGAACTTTGTTTCTCCTTAATGTGATTTTACTTAGCCTACCTTTTCAGTACTGTATACCAACATGGAATATCTTGCTATGCTACCCCAGAGACTGTTCGGTTTTCTGGAATAAAAACTTTTTAGGTTTTTCTGTGAATTTTTCTCTATATAAACTACAGATTTCAAGTCGTATGTTTTTAATTAACAAATAAAAAATAGGGGTTGTTCGAAAGGGGTGATTTTACGGGTTGTATGTATTTTTGTATGCTGTATCATAAAACAAAAAACCCTTAACAAAAAACAGGAGATTTTTCAGGAGTTCAGGCACCTCTCATTCGAGTTCATCGCGATTATAACGGATTAAACTTAAACAGTACTTAATGATTTTATTTTATGGAGCTATTTTTTATACATTCATTATTAAGCTGATCAATCAAAGAAAGCATTGTTAAGTGCCTATTTCATACCTAATCCGCTGTTTTGCTGGTAATTTTTTTTCCGAAAAAATCAAATGAAAAGAGTTAATAACTTTAGTCATATATTTAATTGTATTTTTAGCTATAGCTATACCGATTTGCGTTTGTCTGACTAATTATGATCTTAAAATACTTGAGGAAGTTCAGGGAAGGTCAAAATGGTGGAAAACGTAGATAATATGAAAAAAGAAATTGTAAAAACGAAAATTGAATTTTCCAATATTCTTGAGCTTGATAAAAAAATATTTGATATATACACAATATTTTAGCTTTTTTGCTTTTACAAATGAAAAATTGTCACTTGGCTGTCATATATTTATTTGTGTTTCATAGCAGTAGTATCAAGTCCGATCCTTTTGGTCTGTTTTAAAATTTTGTATAAAATTTTGACACTAATATATAGCTGAAACGAAGTTCACCGGGTCGTCTAGTTAATATATCTTTAAATATGGAATCACAACTCACATATATTTTATATATACGCACTTTTATAATATACGCTTAAAAAGCACAAACACAAGACTTACTAAGCAATTATTAAATAAAGGAAGGGTCGCAAGCATTGATACTCTAGAAAATAGCGGCGTGACGACACTGGCTCATTATGTCACTTTTAACATCGCCACTTGAAACTAGTGACGCGAATTGTCGATAAATGTAGCAAATAACACAATTTTTTTATGACTTTCCTAATTACATTACTCATTTTGTTCAGTAGATGAGTAGATGCTTGCAACGGGAAGCCACTCCACATGACAGCATCACAACACAGATTCGCTCGTAGCCTTAGCGCTGATTGCAAATACGCGAAGAAAAAAAAAACTCATTTAAGCGTGTAAGCGTATTAAAGCACGCGACGGATTTGAAAATAACATCCTTACAGGTGCCGCTTTTAAATACCTTCTTGAATATAGACAGAGAATAACGTAAACAAGAAGGTAATCACTGAAGAACATTGACAAATTAAAACAAATTAAAATTATCTACATATCTACGCAAGGACACTTTCATAATATTTATAATTTTTGCTAGTTGTAAGAGTAACATCGTTTATCGATAATATTGACATCACTATATACCAGGGGTCTCAACCCTTGCTTAATTTAATAATTGAGGGCTAAATCTTCAACAGACGGCATTTATCAACACCAACAGATTGCTATCGCGGTAATATTTCACGTTTTTATGAACCTCGTGACACAGGGATCTTGATTTTGATGTTTTTAATTGTCAAAATATAAAAAAACTGCGCTTCAAATTGTTTACAAAGTCGCAATTTTTGGTAACCATGACTTTTTATTTTTATCTCTGTTTTTCTGAGTTTATAAGTTTTGTTAATTAATATTAAGATTTGTATTATTATTTTTACTACTTTCTTTAAGGAAGAAATCGCTTAGGATGCACTATTATTGTTTTTTTTTCAAAGTTTGTTTTTATCATTATTATTTTATTATTGTGCGGTGTGTAAATAAATGTTAAATAATAATTACAAATTCTTTACACAGCTTACAGTTGGTAATGTATTATTTTGTATTAGTACACTCTGATCAAATAATTATTTATTTTGTTTATTCTATACTACTATGAACGCAGAACTAAAAGACGCAAGACTAAAAGACGTCAAACTGTAAAAACGCTAACTATAACATATCTATTACCTACCTAATTCCTGTGTTATGAATATGTAAAAAAATATAGGAATTCGTTCGACGGAAACAAATATAATACTCAGTAGTTTTCAGTTGATTAATTAACGCGCTACGACATATCTCGTAGCAGTTAGTAGCGAGCGTAGCAAATTTAACGAATTGTTTCTCGTGTCTTAAAGAGTGTATATACCAATGGCGCTACAACCTTTTAACTGTAGGCCTCAGATTTATGTATCTGTTCCGTGATCATTTCTTATAGGCAAGAAGGTGATCAACCTTCTGTGCCTGAAACACACCGTCGATTTTTTGGGTGCATGCCGGTTTTCTCACGTAGTTTTCCTTCACCGCACGAGTGAGTAGGCACATGGACAGAAAGTTGGTGCACAGCCGGGGATTGAACCCACGACCCTACGGTTGAATGTCGCAGATTTAAACCACTAGACCAACACTGCTCACTGCTTAAAGAGTATACAAGCCATAATGTTTTGATCACAAAGAACGCGTATTTTTTAAATGTTGGCATGCAGTCCACACTATAGGTGTTTTTGTTTTGTTTACTAGCCAATAACATAGCAATTATTGCTACTCACTCATTTAACTAAATATGGAATATAAGGGGGCAAACAGGCCGTCCATGAACTACTTACACTGTCAAGAAGGCTCGCAAGTGCGTTGCCAACCTTTTAAGACTTAGTACGCTCTTATCTTGAAGGACCCTAAGTCGTATTGGTTCGAAAATACTTAAAATAATAATAATTATTACAATCTAGTCCTACTATTATTTAATTCACCAACGAACTTTGGTTGTGTTAAGACATTTAAAATGGAACGTCAATTGTACCGTCCTACATGACTACTTTCAAATACTTGAATATATAGAACTTCCTAGTTAGAAGTATTTATATCAACCACGTTAATGCAATAAATTTCTTCTTCCCATTGAATAAGCTGGGTTTACACAGAAAAAGTAAATATAGCGCTAACAACAAACAGGACCTCAAACCAAAGAAAATGAGCATTTACAATTACAACATAAACAAAACAGACCACGAGACCGCACAATCGAATGACACGTTAATCGAATCAGTGAATTAATGACATAGTAATTTCAATCACAGCATTAATTTGTCGCTTTAAACAACCCACCATTCGCCCAATCGATATATGCGACGGCGGAGGCGGCATCGGTAAATAAGGTTCTACTCGCGGTGTGATTGGACGATTCGAGCTGGGCGGGCGTGTCTCGGTGGCAGGGCGGGGCGCTGATTGGTCGACGGCTGAGGGGTAAGTTTATTCAGTATGTCGATGTAAGTGACAGTGACAGGTCATGTTTTAAATTTGTTGAGGTGAGTGGTGACTGAACTTAGATGTAAACTGGTAGATGTAGGTAAGTGTTTAAAAACATTTTTATATCGTTGGTTTTATTCAAATATATTTAATAGAAAATCATTGAAGAAATAAAGTTTTTTTTATAATTTAAAATATGTACATAACGAAATATTAGCAGATTTTTATTTTACAAATATTAAATTTTTTCAACTAATGTTTGACATTTTTATTTTAAAAATGCTCTACTTTTCGACTATCAGGGTATTTTTTTTTTTTTTAATTATTGAATATTTTTAATTTAAATTGAAAATGTAGGTATATTTTTTTTCTATGTACCGTAGGTAAGTCTGTGTATTGCAGAAAGCTTCAAAATTTATAATTTTTAGCAAGGAAAGTTTCTTTTATTTATCCCTCTTTACTATTATAACGATAAGGGAAGATCTAACTAATGTAATGATATACAAGTTTTTAAATTATTCACTACATTTTTTGGCACGATTTTTCGTTTTGCTGGTGTCTCGGAAACAGTTATAATTTAAAAATAAACGTTTTTTGATAATATAGCACAGAATTTCCAATACATTTATATATCATGTTAAAAGATGAATCCTTTTAACTGAGTTTCATTCCGAGTTTGGGCTTATTTATTTTTTTATTATATGGTGCATTTATTATTTACTCTTCTAAGTAAGTTTTAAAACCTACGTGATAAAACGGTTCTGATTTAGAAAAATGATTAAAAATATAAAATCTTTTTGGCTGGCTTTAACACTGGATATTGTTACTGGAACCAAAAGCCTTGGTGTTACATTTTTATATTATTTTGTCAAAGTTCAGTATTTATCACTGAAATGTCGTATTAAAATTTTACTATATTGTGTAAACTTTTGAATACAACTGCATACTTCTAATGTCAGTCAAATCATAAAATGACTGCTTCACGACTGATTTGAGAGCGACCGCCGATGAGAAAACCGCTGTGTGAGAAAAGTGAGTTACAGAATCGCAGGGCAGTATACGAGTTTAAAGGATTAGTTATAGGCATCTTTTATCTTTCATTTTTAACTACCCTTAATTAGTTAGAATGTCGTCTAGGTATTATGAAATACCTACAAACTACATAATTACATTAATATTTATTTGACCCAATATTTATTCCAAGTTATTCTTTTTTGTAATTTAATTTATATATAAACACTTGCTCGTATAAGAATAAATCGTTTATTCGCAAAGAATGGTACATTCAGATTGATAAATTATAAAAGTCCGCATATTCAGCTATATAAAAATAGGCATGCAAATGTCTATAAGAACATTATCATAATGTCATAATAATAAGTTAAGTTATTTATAATTGTGAACTTATGGTCTAAATACTCTCCCACGCTACAATGGCACCTAACTTTTAAAAATTTAATGAAGGCATAAATTGAGCAAACTGGCAAGTCACAGTACCTACCGATGACGTGAATCAGACTTAAAAGTCTAAAATTAAGGTTTCTTTTAGACTATAAAGTTCAAAAAGATATCTTTATCTGAGGCCAAACGCAATTTTCATAGAATACTTAAATTCACATAATTTGTATTAGCGTAAATGTCTACTTGAAATAAACAAGACAAGATTTAATTTAATCCCTTCAAATATAAACGTGTTGTTTAAAGAGCGGGGATCCCCCGGGCTCGTAATTGAAAGACAAACAGGGGCGGGACAACTCATTATTATAACATTAACTTAATTCCGCTTAGGCTATTATTCTTTGGTTGACTCTTGCGTTTCGATTTTTATATCAAATTTCAAAATTAATTACATAAAGTACTCGTAAAGTCGTGCGACTCTCAAGCGAGGGTATGCCTTCGAATCACGGCCGTGAACCGAGTTTATTTTTAATGTGGGTAAGCAAATGCTACTACGGTGAAGAAAATATCTTAAGGAAACTGGCATGTCTCGATCTAAATCTTATGTTAGGCACAGATGTCTGATCACGTACTTATCCATAAAAGATAAAAAAATGGATGCATTCCAAAGACCATCATCAGCTACTGCATTTTTGAATATAACAGTTTAATCACATAGGTACTTAATTTTGATTCCTTAATGAGTTCATAGCGTAATTTTGCAGTAGACCTAATATGCTTTGAGAGGAAATTATAATGTCAAACCATTAATAAAGTCAGCGGGCGTTAGTGATACGTTTGTCGGCGAAACAATATTGAATTATTTAGTTAGCGCAGCCTCTAAAACTATAGGCACTTAAATGTATGCGTTTTCTTCATAATATTAATACGGGACTTCAACTGTAAATAATATACTACTGTACCACTATTTTATAGACGAGATGTGTCCGTCGGCTGCGGTCCACTAGCGTCGGCGCGCAATAGCCTTCTCATACAATGATTATTATTAGAACTCTTTCGGGTATCCATTATACGAAGTAACCGGTTTAAAAGTATTTTACATTTTACATTTTTCGCTTTTGGCGTAGCTTTGCTTTGCAAACATCTTTTAAGTCCTAACTGATTTTACACTTAAGTTATTAGATATTAATTAACACTATAATAATTATTATTTAATCAAACGTTCGTTGCAGGCCCAATGGCCACAACGAAATAATGTTAAATAATTTAGTATAATTTTAAATTACGTATAACTTTTTTACATAATAGGCAAACGAACCGACGGAGCGTCCACAAAAGGCTCTTATTAATTATCGAATGACTTTATTATTATCACAGGATTATTAATTTTTTTTATAACTACGTCATCACATTACTAAAAGAAATTATTGTACCGTCAAAATTTATATTATATTTATGTGTTATGTTTCAATTAAAATCATTAACATAACTTTGAGAGCGCTCACTGGTCTGTCATTAGCATTGTTGTATGAAAACCTGTGTTGTCAATTACTTTATAGTGTTAACGTATACAAATAATTAAGATATTAATATGGTATTTTATTCAACCAGTCAGGAATTAATTCCAAATTCGCCCGAAGTAAAAATCAAACTCAATTTTACTTGGAAATTTATCATCGCAACACAAGTTAAAACCCGACGAAACTTTAAACAAGCTAACATAATAAAAAGTATAAAACATGCAAATTGCCGCTGATTTTATTTACAAAAGTAATTGAATAGCTTGGCGAAATGACATTCGCAAGTTGATTTCATGAAAATTACTTTCTACTCCACATTAACTTCGCACCCTAAAAATGGCCGGCTTGTATAAAAACTTAGGGCTATAGTCATTTTGATTAAGGAGCATTATACGCGTCCACATCTTCCGTGTTTCTCTAACCTAAATTGAATAAGGGTAATACATATTTATCATTTTAGTCATATATTTGCTTGTATGTATTTTTAACTGACTTCAAAGAGGTTTTTCAATTTGACCGTATATATTTTTTTGTGCGTTCGCGGACAACTTCCTCGCTTATGAATAAATTTTGATGATTATTTTTTTGTTGGAAAGGAGATATTCTAATGGTATAAGAATAACATGGTTTATGATGGCATACCAGAGAAATCTAAGGTCAAACCATACAAAATCTGTTGAAAATAAAAAAAATATGAAATTCCTTTCAGTCTTTTTTTAAATTATTGTTTAAATTATTTGCTTCGTGATATTAGGCACCATTTTATAATTCTTTAGAGAGAGAGACGCGTCAGAGATAAACTCTACCACAACCTAGAAAAGGTCGTACGAATTCTTAAAAGGCCGGCAACGCACTTGCGAGCCTTCTAGCAATGTATCGCTTAACATCAGCTGAGCCTCCTGCCTAGCCTCGTTTCTTATGAATCGGGAATCGCTTCTAGGTATTTAAATATTATCAAATAGTGTAAAATTTGTGTATATCTGTAAACAGTGTTCGGGGAGAGAGAAATGAAAAGCTTCATTAGTTGCTTTCCGGATACGCACCACAGTACTTTCAGTCATTATCATGGAATAGTCCTTCTATTCAGGGTTGTGTTAGTGTATTTTAGAGCATTCATTCCTTTAATCACTCGTTATCGGTGTCGATTGATACTTTTTATTTATGATGCCCCCGTGAACTTTGCCGTAATATGATGGTTTTCTCTAGCCTACATTTTCAGTACGTACCAACATATGGACTATTTTGCATGTCCTCATACAGACTGATCTCTTTTCCGAAATAAAAACCAAAGTACTAAATAAAATTATGTATGTTGAAATTGTTCTCTCCATAAAACCCACATTCAAGGAATAAATATTCAATTAATCAAGCCGTCTTCGAGTTTTGCGCTTAACTACATATTATGCGATTCATTTTTATTTTAAATTATATCAGACATACAATATATGGAACATTTTGCTATGCTACCCCATACAGACGGTTTACTTTTCCAAAAAAAAAACTTAGTATCTATTAATTAAAACTATCTATTAATAAAAATTACTTTTCTCTCCATAAAAGCCTCAAAGTTCAAAGAATAAATTTAAAATACTCGATTTGGTTTAGTCATATTCGAGTTTTAGCAAAATATTTTGCGTTTTTTTTTTTAACATAATACATCAGCAGTTTCTGCTAAATTCGCTCAAATTCGTACTGTACTTTTGCCCCTATTTTGCTCTATTCATTGACAAAACGCATACATAAATGATGATCGCAACATCGCTCCATTAAACAAACTACCTTAAATTCTAAAGCAAAATTAATTCAATACCCGCTGTATTTACGCTGTACTTTGTTCGTATAATTGGTGTCGACGAGCGAAGACAGAGACTTAATTTGAAGATTAATATTTAATCCGCTTCGAATGACGAACTCTCCTGTTTAACTTTCAAATATAAATAGAACTCGTTTTATTGTTTTAAAATTTCAATGTACGATATTAATTTAAGCAATTATAGTCCCGTAGCAGATACTTCTTTGAGTTTTGAGACTAATTTTGAGAAACTGTTTTGAGTTGGATCATACTGGAGAAATAATATAGAAATTGAAATAATTGTGTAAAATGTTAAAGTTACAAGTACCAACTATATCTATACAAAATATTACGAATTTTTTTATACGTATAATCGTGAAAAGCTAATAAACAAATTACTCTTTTTAAAATAATCGTTTTACATGCTTACCGAGGAATAAAAACTGTATATTATAATACCTGTTTGAAATAACAATAACATGCGCTAATCTGTCCGTTATAAATTGAACACTTGGATTAATACATGTTAAGTTTTAAATCAATTTAAAGTCTGAAGTATTCCACCATAAATTCCCTTTTTAACACAGACTGTAATTGGATCAATAAATAATTCAAGTTGAGCCACGAACTATCTAACAAACGGTGGAGCGTAACAAAGTCACAATTGGGGGCGAACGGGCACAACTGGTATCTCATAAAGATTAAACAGTATACGTACAACCCTCACAGGAACACTTTCATTGAATGCTTGAGAAATGATCGGATTTTTGTATGATGACCATGCTTTAACTTCTGGAGTGGTTTAATATTCTGTGTTCTGATATTTTGGCACATATTAAAGTTCCTTAGTGTCATAATAAAAAAAAAAATCAGTGGCGCTACAACCTCTTTAGGTCTTGGCCTCAGATTGAATCTGTTTCATGATCATTTTTAAATCAATTAAGGCAAGTAGGTGATCAGCCTCCAGTGACACACGCCATCGACTTTTTGGGTCTAAGACATGTCGGTTTCCTCACGATGTTTTCCTTCACCGTTCGAGCAAATGTTAAATGCGCACATAGAAAGAAAGTCCATTGGTGCACAGCCGGGGATCGAACCTACGACCTCAGGTATGAGAGTCGCACGCTGAAGCCACTAGGCCAACACTGCTCTTGGCCGTTCATAATAGGGTTAATGTAAATGTCAAAGTAACACATCAATTTTTCTTATATCTATCTTATAAGCTTAAGATTTCTCTGCTATATAGTGTATGTAACTGATACCGCTAAACAACTACTATCAATTAATTAATTAAACCTCATTTGTTCCCTGAAAGATTCATGCATATTTACAAAAGATATGAACACTTAAAATAGTATATGAAAATAATAATATATTTTTCTTCAAGGACCTCTTATAGAGTATAGAACTACTCCAACTCGTTCCATCTCTCTCTATCATGACAATTTTTCTCCCAATCTTTGCCACCAACTTCTTATGTATTAAAGCCAATGCTTTAAAAAAATACTTTAAAAACAAACTCAATAATTTTCTATGATTTGATTGTATTTTTGGCACTGTAACTATGCAAAATGAATTAAGATTAATTTTATTAGTTACACTGTAAAATAATCACACTTGAAATACTAATGACTTACTACAAATAAGCGTCAAGTATTTCAGCTTTTATTTCGATAGTGATATTCTTACAAATTATGTTATTGACATAAAATATCTCCAATAATACAAAAGTATACTCACGATAGTTGTAGTACATTTGAGTCGAGTGTCCCCTTTATTTTGGGATTATCCGCAGAAATGTGCAACATGTCAATACTACGGTCGGCGGTTTGTTGACGATTCGGCTTGTTCACAGCTTTTAAAGGCGATTTCAAAACATGTTATGCTTGCACAGATTGCCATCCCCTTAATTTATATTGTTTTTGTCGTCAAAAAACATTTAGCGTTAGATTGCGGGTTTGTGTATTACTCATAAAAGCTTAATTTAAAAAAAAAAATTTTCGATTAATTTTTATTTTATTTTATTTAAGAAGCCAACAGCTTTTATAAATTATAAATTACAAAACCCAATAATTAACAAAGCCAACTATGAACGGCCAACTCTAGTAAAATAAAATACTTATAAATATTGGTGTCTGTGCGTACGTATGTGTTTATATATGTGTGTGGGTTTGCGTCTGTGTGACTATTTAATAAATATATTATTATTATATAACTTTTGTGAAGCCTATGTTTGATTAAAAATGTCAATCGAGAAAATAAATCATTACATCAGATATACCAATAAATGTCCTAGAAATGTATGTTCCCAATTTTAAAAAAAATAATAAAACAAAAACACATTTGTACCGCTTCAAAATTTAATAACCTATTTAGCATACAAAACGGAAGACTTAAAACCTCTCTCGGCGTAATCGTCCATTTTTCTGTTAGTAATAAACGGGAATCCTTCTTGGCCTGGTAGGACCAGGGGCTTAGATTTTACAACGCGGAAACCGCCTTTTTTTGTCCAATCATTACCACTATACTTGAAATAGTAGTGGGTGCATAAAATTCCAATTGTAATCAACCCCAACTTGCCTGCTATATAGCGATAGTCAGCTGCTCTATTCTCTCCTAAGACTCCGGATAGAACTCCGAAGGTAACATCAAGGGGGAAGCGATAAATGCGCCGGATTGGGTTAATTCTCTCCCTCCAGTACTCCTCAACATAGGCAGGTTCGCATGGGGACAGGATTTGGTCCTTGAGCCACTGCTTCCGCCATTCTCTTTCAATTTCGGTCATACCAATACATCTCTCTCTTTCCGAAGCAACGCGTCCAGCGATTGGGAATGGTTGTACGCCGGCTGTTTGTGCCATTTTCGGGTTTTTATTTCGACAATGGTTTGACGAAATTGACAGTCAACTGACGTGTATTTTATGCCATAAATACTTTTTATTTGTTATCTATGCCCTTTTTCGTACATAAATATTACGCGTGGTAGTACGCGCATATACTTAAATTTATGTTATATTATGTTGATTGTAGAGTTATCGCTACCTACACGATCCATGCCTTAAAAAGTCTAGTTCTATTTTTTTGAGTAAAACCATAAAGATACAATATAATATTTATTTTACAATACTTTGAAATCTCCAAATTTTTACGTCACTTTCTTGTCGAAAAATAAAAATTTTGTAAATGAATTTGATAAAAATATTTTTATTTTTGTATATGTAATATTACAGAATATACGTAATACATACAAAAAAATATGTATGTCCTATTTATAACACTAGTATAGACAACATTTTTTAAGATACGTAATATGTTCCCAAGATTACTGGATAAATAAAAAATTAACTAATAAATAAAATAAGCCATAAACAATACAAAATAGTAAAAAATGTTAAACATACTTTAATACTTTGATTCAAGTACCATAAATAATAGACGTCTGCGAATACGATTAGTTCCATAACAAGTGTGCTATCCTCTCGGGGAAGGCAGGGTTAAGGGTAACATCACCATATGGCACTTATAAGGGATAATTATGTATTGCGAATCAGAAGTACTCACAGTTGGGGCAGAAAATATGATGAAATTAATTAATCCAAAGCTGTGATTTGTAGAAATTGTGTAGATTGGCTCTCGCTACTTTATATGTATAATGATTCTTTTTACCAGACAAATTTCAATAAAAGATGCCTTCACTTATATTTGAAGTACATTTTTTTGATAA
Organism: Pieris macdunnoughi; assembly: GCA_905332375.1. NCBI lineage: Eukaryota > Metazoa > Arthropoda > Insecta > Lepidoptera > Pieridae > Pieris > Pieris macdunnoughi. The sequence goes on from CAJOBZ010000009.1 coordinate 5,414,202, forward strand.
AATTAATAGAAGTAGATCTGGATTTATTAGATAATTACATTGAGAAAATATACGCGACGTTTCGTACAAAATATTTAATATATTTCAATTGATACAGAAGACAAGTGTTTAAGCGATTTTTTAAAGCTATCTAATAGTGATAATAACAGATTTTTCTCATGTGCATAATTTATTATCAAAAATTAAAACTTATAACGGACACAGAAAGATCACCTTCTGGCATCTTCTTATGATGCCTCTCCATTACTGGAGGTAATGATGCCTCTCCATTACTGGAGGTCAGTTTGTGAACAGAGTCTTATCCTCTGTCAGATGCAGCAACTCTTCCGCAGACGCAATACCCGCCCACACGTTACTAAGCCATGACTTTTTCCGTCTACCATCACGGTGTTACCCTAGATTTTACCAATTATAGTTAATTGAAGGAGGTGGAAGCGGTCATGGCGCAACACATGTTTGATGTTCGGCCAAAGATTTTTAACATTCCAACTCAATTAAGAACTGTCTCGTCCAGCATCTGGATGCTGTTATACGAAGCATGCGTCTATAATATCACATCTCAAATACTTCTAAACGCCGGCGGGTATCATCTTTTATCGTCCAAGCTTTACAGCCGTACATTACAATAGGCATATCAAAGGAGAATTCGGACTCGGAGTTTAATGTGACGACAGCACAAAGATCTTCTTGCAAATAAAGATAATTGAATATTTAATTGTATTATATTAAGATCTGAATGAGACAACTCAATGTTTGAAGTCTTAAAACAAGAAGAAAGGGTAGTAGAACAATATTCATACAATTTAGAATTTTAATAACGAACAATAACATAATTTATATTCGTTTCGCCACAATTTCTGTGCCCAACAAAAAAGTAACATATGCAATTATTAATGTAATGCCATTTTGGTAATCAATTCTGTGCGCTTGCGACCCCAACAAGTTAACTGTTCACGCCCTTCGATATGGTCACATCTTTAATCGTTTTTCTTTTATTAGACAAATTGTTAGTTTTTATAGTAATTTTGTTTGTTAGTTGCCAATCATTTGCGGGTAACTAATATTTATAAAACAATTGCATTTAATTACTGACTTAGGGTCCTTCAAGAAAAGAGCGTACCAATTCTTAAAAGGCCGGCAACGCACTCACGAGCCCTCTGGCATTGAGAGTGTCCATGGGCGGCGGTATCAATTAACATCAGGCGAGCCTCCTGCCCGTTTGCCCCCTGTTCTATAAAAAAAATATTGACATCAAAATGTAACCACAATCTTACCGTAGCGTAAAAATAAACCGAACAATTCCCTTATAAAAACTGGATCAAGTTAATTTAAAGTGCGTTTTGAAATCACTTATATATAAGAATTGATATAAATATACACGCTTAATACGTAATTACAACTTCGATTAAATAGATACATTTCCCAAAAATATTTACAGTATACAATAACCAAAAGCAAACTAACATTCGGGACCCTATTTAAAAATTTGATTTATATATTTGTTGACATGTTTTGTCGCTTTTAAATGAGTCACTTGAATAGAGGGGTTTGAATTCGAAAGATCAAACATTTGAAATCGGCATTGAACACTCTAAAATGACTTATTTCAATTGATTGCATACAATAACAATATTTGGTAGTATGTAATTGATATTAGTTTTATTTCACGAAAAAATATCTTTAGAAGAAGTAATTATACAGGAATATGAATTCAGGCTTCCCTCAGACTTAATACCTACTTAACAATAATGTAATAATTAATATATAAATACCGATAATGAAATGCTTTTCTTTAACTAACTTGTGACCAACAGTCCTTAGTCAAGTTTGCAATTCCCAGTATGCTGTAACAAGTCATGGAACTGTTTTACAAATGTATTAGTGAATGCTTTCTCGGACTCTATCGATGTCTATATATTTTCGCAGAGTTCACGTATATCTTATGAATAATATAATCTAAATCATGATAATATGTAACATTTGAAAACCACTGTTTTTTGTATTAACAGCAGTCATGTTTAGGAATGCGACAAATGCATTTAAAAATAGTTCTTAAACTTACTTTTATTGCGTAACATTAGGCTATCTTATAACTGACCGAGTAGTCCATTTATTAGTGTTAACTTGGTACTGTAAGGAATGTATTGTTGTTAATAAATAAATTATTATTAATGAAGTGATGCACACTTACTTTCACGTACTTTAAAAGTTATAGTAGGTTTTATGGTAGGAGTCAAAGACGCGTAACTGCGAACTAACATTACGTCTGATTTTGAGGCAAATAACTTTTGACGTCTGAATTAATGATACACAAAGTATGAAAACTCTGCGATCATATGATTTTAACAGATAGAAGTTTGATTTAATTAATTACTCTGTAAGTACAAGTAGAGTCGATATTATATTTCAAATCCGTATTTGGTTTTAACATTTCGCGCTAATTCTCGATTTAGATATGTGAATGTCTAAATCTAATACATTTTAGAAATCTCTACTATCTTAGCTTTCGGTTGAGAGACAACGCAAACTAAAACTTCCTGTCAACTGTCAAATGAATAGTTGTCACAGATTCTATGCGCGGATAAAATCTTCGAATATCTAAATCGGCATGTTTATGGCGATTGGCAATAGCTACTTAGTGATAAATTACCAACAGCGCCCCCGACGGGGCGTTACACCCCCGTTTATAAAACCAATTGATATTCGATACAGTATATTCACACGCAGCTTGTCAATTTGTATAAATGATCCTTTGTAGGGAATCACGCAAAAATGGGAATAGTTGTTTTATTATGCGGCAAAATTAATGCGCGTTGTAGCTCCATTTATTTTAATTGCAACATATTTTTGCTTTATGTAATATTCTTACCAACTAAGTTTTATTAAAGAAACCAGCGCTATAATCTTTAAGGCCTCGGATTTCTGTATCTGTTTCGTGCCTAAAAACGACGTTGTCTTTTTAGTCTAAGACTTGCCGTTTTCATATTTGCAGAAATATAAAAATAATGTACTTGTACTTATAAAGCTTTAATTAATGACATAAAAATAGACACCATAAATTGGCAGTGAAATAAAATAATACTTTTGCTTAGGGGCTCCCTTCGAGTACAATTCTTAGTCACGATACGCAATTGTTTTTAAATCCCAACTTTTATCTGAAACCTATTTAAATAAATATGACTTTGAAGAGTGTATTAAAAGTCCGGCAACGCACTTGCGAGCCTTCTGGCATTGAGAGTGTCTCTGGACGGTATCACTTAACATCAGGTGAGCCTGTTTTCCCCATGTTCTATAAAAAAACACATGTCTTACTTTTATCATTTTATTATAGGATGGAGGCGACGAACTTGGCTTTATCTCCACGAGAGACTCTCAAATCTCGACCTGAACATAAATCTATGGACATAAACAGCAAACCTAATCAAGTAAGTAGATGTTACCACATGTTATCCTTTACTTGAGAAAGTATAGTTAAATTTTCTTTCTCTTACTACACAAATGTGAAAAACAGTAAAATACTTGATCCACGTCATAAAAGAGTGCTCTTGCCATCTTGACTAGAAATGCTCCAATAGACTCATTCTATGTGCGATAAACACTAACGACGTAAGTGATGTAGTCAAGTTTTGTACTAGAAACAGTATCGCCGCTTTAACTCTATTTAATTTCAAACATGCAAGAACTGATTGTGTAGCCACATTGTATTTTAACGATTCGTAGTAGATAGCGTAGTGTATGTTTATAATCTTTTAAATGTAAGTACAAAATGTAATGTTTTTGAGTCAAATAAAGTAATTTTTTTTCTTGGGCCCCGGGGGGTTTTTTTTTTTTTTTTTTTTGGGTTGGGGTTGGGGGGAAATTTGGTTTTTTTTTGGGGGGGGGGGGGGGAATATATTCCCCCCCGTATCGTCCGTCGTTCCACAACTAAGCGTTTTTTAAAGGAAGTTTTGGCCGCGCACCACGACTTTATGGAACCAACTACCCGCCGATGTCTCCTTCAAAAAAAGGGCGTTCCAATTCTTTTTTTTTTTATAAAAATAAAAAAAAAAAAAAAAAAAAAAAAAAAAAAAAAAAAAAAAAAATAAAAAAAAAAAAAAAAAAAAAAAAAAAAAAAAAAAAAAAAAAAAAAACAACCGCCGTTCCTTCCCCGGCCGGGGCGCCGGGGAAAAAAAAAAAAAAAAAAAAAAAAAAAAAAAAAAAAAAAAAAAAAAAAAAAAAAAAAATGGGTTTATTTTTTTTTTTTTTTATTTAAAAAAAAAAAACAAAAAAAAAAACGGAAAAAAGAAAAAAAAAAAAAAAAAAAAAAAAAAAAAAAAAAAAAAAAAAAAAAACATTACAAAAAAAAAAAAGGGTTTTTTTGGGACAAACAAATTAAAAAGGCCCGCAACGCACTTGCGAGCCTTCTGGCAATGTGAGTGTCAAGTGGCGGTATCACTTAAATTCAGATGAGCCTTCTGCCCGTTTTAGTGAAGTATGAAAGAGAGCTTTCATAAACTCAAAAATAGGCGAGCATCAGGCATTGAAGACTGATCATCTACGTGCCTAAATACCAAATGACACTGTTTTTTTCTAACATAAAGACGTCTTTGACAGGTAGGCACAGTTCTCCTATATGGCGTCCCAATCGTCTCCTTAGTGATTGAGGGGAACGAGCGTCTTTGTCTCGCCCAGATATCTAACACGTTATTGAAGCAGTTCTCATATAATGAGATTCACAACAGGCGAGTTGCTTTGGGCATCACGTGTGTACAATGCACTCCAGTGCAGTTGGAGATTCTGCGTCGGGCGGGGGCTATGCCTGTGTCTTCTAGGCGATGTGGTAAGCTTATGAAAATTTTATCATTAATTATTTGCGGATATTTATTTACGCTATTACTTAAACTAACTAAAACTTCTCATAGATAGGTAAAAGGATTCTATTTGCATACCAAGACTTTAAACGAAGATTTTGAATTAAATGTACATTGATTGACTAAAAATGTATTGCTTACCAGACATCAGTTAAATATTTTAGACCAGCCGTGCGATTCTGTTAATCCGTGAGTTCACCTCGCACTAACAACGCTCCCTTCCATTTTTGGAATCTCATGGTATTCTGTTAAGCAATTTCACATTACGTCTTGACAAGCGAAGGGAGCTTGTAGTTTATTGTTTATCAGAATGCCAAATCGTAAAATGACTGGTTCACGACTGATTTGAGCGCGACCGCCGCGGCCGCTGCTAAAACCGCTGTGAGAGTTCGAAAGTGAGTTACAGAATCGCAAGGCAGGACCTTGAAGGAAAATTATTGCGACAAGTGTTATCGCTATCCAAATTTGTATCGCAATCGTAATTAAGTGAGCCGATGTGCGTTAGTCGTATACGAGTACAAATATTTGATTTATTATTTCATGCCGCTAACTACTTCTCTATAGAATTTCCATTACATTTTCTTTTTCTACAGGTATGATAACACGTAGAGAAGCGGAGAGGTTGTGTAAATCATTTCTGGGTGACAACGCACCACCTCGGCTTCCAGATGACTTTGCGTTTGCTGTTCATCACGAATGTGCCTGGGGATGCCGTGGAGCCTTTCTACCCGCTCGGTAATTTAAAACAAGCTTAAATATTCCGTACTTAATGCTAAATTACAATACCTGAAAGATACCTTTTAGCAATCATGGACACCGAGAGACTGTCACCTCAAATGATGACTGTTTGATATCCTTTTACTAGAGTCTATTAAAATGTTACCATCAATTGCCGTGAAGATGATATTTGCAATGGTACTCTGTTTAATTATGTTATTTGCTAACGTTGTTGATGAAGTTTTGTTTAGTTCGATACTTAAACAAAATTTCTATGATAGGCAGGTGAACGGTGCATATCGAATTAAATAATAATTCTCTGTTTTTGATTATTAAATAAATAAAATATTAGGTATTATCTTACATTAATTTTAGCATTGTTGGCCTAGTGACTTTCCTGAGGTCGTTGGTTCGGACCCCCCAAAAGATATTACTTCCTATATACGAATTTAACACTGACTCGTAAGGTGAAGACCAATAAGTCGACGGCGCGTGTTAGGCATAGAAGGATCTTCTATTCGCCTATTAGAAAATGAAAGACCACGAATCAGATATTGATATCGGAGGCTTATAATTTAATTTATATATATTCCTATAGATACAACTCATCCCGCGCGAAATGCATCAAATGCACGCTATGTGGTCTTTTCTTCTCGCCGAACAAATTTATATTCCACTCCCACCGGGTGGGGCCAGGTGACAAATATGTGCAGCCTGATGCTGCTAATTTTAACTCCTGGAGACGGCACATGAAGCTCAGTGGGAACCCACCCGTTGAAGTGGTCCACGCGTGGGAAGATGTCAAGGCCATGTTTAATGGTGGAACCAGGAAGAGGATGCTATCTGCTGCTAGGTAGGTATTATAACTTGCAGGTGTCTTAAGTAACAGATACGAGAGAAATAGATTATTGATGTCATACGTTATTATTTAGGTTTCCAGTTTACTTCCTGTTTCTTCTATGATTCTGATTTAAATGTTGGCAAATAAGTAAAAACGTTTGCCAACAGTTAATTTTGTTTTTCATGTTTCGAAAAGAATAAATTTTAAAACCCATTCCCTTGCAAACTTTTTTGGAACATATAAATGACCGTACTTATAGTTGTCTATTAAATAACTTGAATGGGATTATTTAAAGTACGCGAGCCAGCTAATTAAGTGCTGGTTAGTTAATGACTAAGTTAAGGAAGTAGGAGGCAGTGAAACTATTTATTTATCCGATTATTCAACTTAATCTTGCCTTAAGTAACATTAATAAACAGCTCTCTGAGTATGCCTTATTATTACTATATGCATTCCAATAAGTGCAGCCTTAAATTGTGCCACAGAAGGTTGCCTATTCGCAGGCCCGAGGAGAGCGAAGCAAAGCGTGTACCAGCGAGTCCACCGAGTGCGCATACGCCCGTACCGAGATTGGCAGATTACGTTTGGGGAGCAAGACTGCCTCTTCCCTATGCTCTTCCATGGCTGAAGCCCAGTTTGTGGACACCAGGTACTGTTCATCCCTTCGCCATACAGGATTCACTGATTGATGTATATTTTCTAAATTATACGGGAACATCAATTAAACTAAATTTTAAAACCAAATAATTTTATGTTGTTTAACTCTAGGCGTTTTTTATAAAATACTAGCTGACCTGGCAAACGTCGTTTTGCCATGTATATCATTTATAATAAAATAGGGGTTGATCGTAGAGGGGTGAAAATTAGGGGTTGTATATATTTTTTAAGGCTGTATCATAAAAAAAATAGGGGTGGACTACCCTTAATATTTAGGTGGATGAAAAATAGATGTCCGATTTTCAGACATACCCAATATGCACACAAAATTTCATAAGAATCGGTCAAGCCGTTTCGGAGGAGTTTAACTACAAACACCGCGACACGAGAATTTTATATATTAGATTAATATAAAAATTGGTAAATCAAGTTATATGTACGTCTAATAATACGACAAAAGGTAGGTTGGGAGCGTGTAATTGCACCTTTATTTGAAATGTATATATATATGTTTATTATGTAGTATTTGTACAGCTAAAAGTATTTATTAATTCGTAAGAGTCAGAACGAGTTTAATATAGTCTAAGTATCTTGTAGAAAGTAAGTTGTTTATTGCAGGGGCATTAACAGCGTTAAGTGGAGTAAGCAGCATGGAGGAACCTCGCGCCTTCCGTCCCGTCATCACACATCGTATTGACTCTCCACAAATATCACCGCTAACATCATCGTCGCGTTCACCTAACAGGTATTTAATTCATATTTATCTCATAATATTTGGCAGCCGTCTTAAGGTAGTTGACATTTCATTTATTGTGTTGTGTTTAAAGTTAAAGTTAATATTATTAAGAAACGTTGATTAAACAGATCTCGAGAACTAAGCAAAGAAACAAAATCTTATAAAAAGTTAATTTAGGTGATTGATAAAAATATTTTTTTAATAAAAAAAACCGTTTCAATTATATCTCAATTTTTCATGCAACAAAAATCAAGCATTTTCGTTATGTATGTGAAATTAGTTTATAAAAAAATTAATGGCCTTCCCTTGATAGATTCAAACTGTTATTAAGCTATTATTACTACTAATGGAGTACAGTTTCCATTGCTTGTTATGGTAGTTAACTAAATTACTATTTTAGCAGATCGCCCATAAACAAATCGCCAAACAGATCGCCGCTTCTTTCCCCGTCACGTTCTCCACTTCGCTCGCCGCACCGTTCATCGCCTGCTCGGTCCACGAAGAGCGACCGTGACAGCGACGAAAGCGTGGACATAGAGACCACTGAAGATGACCACAATAAGGACGTGGTAAGTCCTAATACATATATTAAAACTTATATTAAACGTAAAACCCATTTAAGACACAGATTTAGTGGCGCGGTAAGTCGTATAGGTGGCATATTATTATTATTATTTTTTTTTTTTAAAGACAATTCACACCAATTGACCTAGTCCCATGCTAAGCTGGTGAAGCTTGTGTTATGGGTACTAGGCAACGGATATACATACATATTATTATAGATAGATAGATATAAATACATATTTAAACACCCAAGACCTAAGCACAACACCAAATACTCATCACATCGATGTTTGTCTCAGCCGGGGATCGAACCCGGGACCCATGGATTCGCAGTCAGGGGTACTAACCACTAGACCAATGAGTCGTCAATTATGTTTTTTTTTCTCTCCTAATGTATACATACATATATAATACTATACGGGAAATCACTGTTTTATTGTCTTGTCTTGTTTAAGCATTTAGAAGTTGGGTTATTTAAGACATTTAACAATTACTTCCTAGAAATTGTTCAATATAAGATAGGTAAGTCAAATGACTACCACTTCAAATGCCCTTAAAAAATATCCACAGATACAAATACAAAACAAAAATCTATCCAGTTCTACAAACCTTTGTTGCCGTACATATTAAAGTAATTTTTAGCCATAAATATTTCCAAAGGTATAGAATGAATACTTCATTGAATATAGTAAACGTTCACTTGCAATTTAATACCTAAGTATTGAAGAAATCGCATTATCTACTCCCCATTCGCATTCGAGTCAAACCGCCCGAGTGCGATCCAATTTAAAAAGTTGGAGAATTTTTCCAATCACAAACACGAGGAACGTAATCTGCGATTAGAGTTGTCTTTTTAAGTTACTTAGTGGTTCCTTTCAATGTTCCGCATTTCACTTCAAATATATTTGTTGATATAACAATTGTGTATAGCTTACACTGGAGATCTCCAATTTTAGTTTATCCAAGAAGCAGTTATGACTGTAAAAAGGCAAACAATATTATTTAAAATATTTAAAAAACTTGCCTGTATTTTACACGGCTGTTACGCTATCAAACTATTTAATCTAAGAAGTTTTAGAGAAGAGCCGCGTAATGCTTTCAAGGAGTAGGTTTAATTTTTAATGACAAGGTGCATTTATTGCGTGAGAGAGTATTTAGAACAAATTTTTTGACAACAATTCTATTTAAATAAGGTGACCAACTATACTCATTTACTGAGTTTATTACTCTTTTTCTCATTTGTATAATTTAGTTTAAAGAAACTATATAACACTAACTAAAAAAAATAAAAACCACACACAACTTAAGGAACTCAGTTTTTCCCCCCCCCCCGAAAAAAAAATAACTTAATATGCTTAAGTACTAGATATCATAGCTGCAAGAATCACCTGCAGGGACCCCCATACAACTCCACTCATAAAAAAAAAAAAAAAAAAAACCCAAAAAAAAAAAAAAAAAAAAAAAAAAAAAAAAAACAAATTCTTTTACAAATTCTTGAACCGTTTTGTAGTAATTTAGTTTTAATAGAAATTTCCATTTGTTATATTGTCCAGGCACTAATGCTGCTGTTTATAATGGGTAGGTTTTCACAATAAGAGGCAAAAGAGGGAATGATTATTGGAGCAGTGAGAAGTCGCAACTTTCTGTAAAAACATTATCTGCCGTCTTAACAGTCAAATTTAATATGCAAAATAAAAGTTGTTCGGATATGGCTACATTATTAGAGGAACATCCTCATTTAGCAAAAAAAAACCACTCCGAAGAAAAATATGTTTTTAAAAGAAAATAAACTTTTTATCGTTTTTTCTTCTTTTTTTTCACCTATGAAATACTTGCAAAGTGTACTCTTTTTGAACAAAAAATAGTTGGTCACCTTAATTTAAATGTTCTTATTATTATGACATCATGACATGTGCCCATTTTAATATGGCTGATTGTGTGGTGTTTTTTTATAATTAATCAATCTGAATGTAGGTACCACATTATTTTCAAATAAACGATTTATTGTTATTATTATTATTATGATACTTTCTTAGTATTCTACAGCTTTTAGAACATCGACCAATCTTAAAGATAGTTCCTAAGGTCTGTTTACACGGCTTTATATATCAAGTAAGAAATTCTGGATTGAACTCAAGAAGAGATTGCCACTTGATAAGGGCCTAATATTTCTCCTACTTGTCGCATTAATATATACGTATAATAATAATTGAAAGCTTATAGTGTCTCTGCCCATAAGGTAACTAATGATTTTTTGAATTTGGAACAACATAGAAATCAGAACTTTGGTGTTGCCAGAATGCATCTAAATGCTTTGCACGTCGTAAACTCTGTAATTACTGCCGCGAATTCAAATGGACTTCATTTCGCCTTTAAATAAGGGAAAATGTTTAATTTACTACCAATCGGATTCCACGGGACCAATTAATTGGGGATTTTCGTTCCGCGTGTAATTCAACGTTTTTATTGAGTTCCGTATTCAAAGCCCAGTTTTGAATAGACATTACTGATAGGTAATAAAGAAACGATTATTTTTTGTTGGACCAACTATATGTCAAATATATAATATACCTAAGTGAGAACAAAAATATGTCCTATTAACAAATGGACTGCTTTTTCGTAAAAAATGAAAATGCAAAGAGTGAGCCAATCGCAAATCAGCACAAAAGATAAGCATTTTAACAAATCGACTTCCTTACATTAAACAAATAAAATTAAACTAGCTTTATTAGAGCACTATAAGGTTATAATATTTAATACTAGTAACAGACCTTTCAATAAGTGAAGACCACCTCCAATAATTTCCACTAAATTTTTTCTTCGATAAAATTTTCCAATCTTTCTCCATAATAATGAGGAAAGAATTAATACCTACATAATTATGAGGAAAGATTTTATTTTTTGTTGTTCTATGAATCACGTATTATGTGAATATAAAATAGGTGCTATTTACTACAAGATTAACCCAATTAAGGCTATAATCGATGTTGTATTTACCCGTTAGGGACAAGGCGTTGGGGCCTCTCTAATGATAGGCACATGCCAAGTAATTAAAATGATATCCCCTCAAAGGGTTATCACTCCCTACTTACATTTATTGCTATGTGGCTTTCCTTATTGGGGTATAAAGTTGTTATCAATGTTAGGTATTTCAATTATACTCAGTGCAATTATCAAGTATCAATATCTTAATATAGTAAAATCTATCTACTATATAGAGTAAAGAAATTATTATTAATAATAAGTAGTAATTTCCTAGCAGAACAATACTCAGATAATTGTTTATTAAAACCTAAATATAAAAAAAAATATATACAATTTTCTTAACCTACATAGTAATAATAAATGTAATTAAAAATTAATAAAAAGAAAATTAAAACAAATTGAAAGAGTTTGGTCCCTGTGGCAGTGTACCTTTAACGCTGGCAGTATTTCTTTGCTGTATTGCGATACTTATTCGTTGAGCGAGGTAAGCACCGGCTCTGGGGTCACCGCACCGTACTATCTACCATAAACCTTTAATTAGCGCATGTGCACTTGAACCCTACGGCCCAAGACTCTCTACTCCAAAGGGAACAAAATAAAAGTTGGAGGTCTACTCTTATATTTGAGCCGTTTATTATTTTCCGCCTGCTTTGCAGCCGCTCCAGCTTTTTTGCTTGTGCGAGGGAAGTGAGACGGGGCTAACGTCACAAGTAGCATGCCATACCAAAGCCCGTCCCATCTTCTAAGCATCAACGATATCCCATCCGACCTCTTGCCATCGTCTTTAGTGATGCCTCCAAAATGCCTGGAACATTGACGGATGCAAGAGAGCGGCGTATAATGTCGTTGAGCGCCACGTGGCGAGAGAAACGACCTGCACTCTCTTTTTATTTTTTGTTTCTTTTGTTTATTGACTATTTATTAGCCTGCAGAAATTTCAAGTGCCAACACTGTTAAATGCTTGACTGATTTAAGAGCTTTACGGGGTGCTTTATGTCTGATAATATACTATCGATTTGTGTTATTAGCTAAATTATTATACTTCTATTCTATACTGTTGTTATTTCTATATCTGTAAATTATCGGCGCAAACAAATGAATAATGTATAAAAACGACCCTCATGAAAAATGCTACGTATAAATTTATAAGTACTTAAATGTATCTAAGTTTTATATTTTTTTCAACTAATTAATAATTGCTTTCGATGATACTTTGATGAACGGACCAATTAGACTTGGGTTTAGGTCATTCAGATTCTACGGATCATTTGAAATCGGCTTAACAAAACCGCCGAAGGGGCTTTTAACTTATTAAACGGATCACGGATGAATATTAATACAATAGCTAGCTAAATCTAGAGGGCGATAGTTTTCAGATGTTCGGGCTTCATTTGTTTTTATCTTTAATATGCTAAAAAATATTCCTAGTTTATTTTTACGATATCATGTCAAAATTGGATTGATAAATGATCCTATTCCTTGGGATTGATTTGCTCCAGTTCAAACAATTTGTATGACTCAAAACTTGGCGATTAAAAAGAGTGACGGAGAGTTTCTTGCCAGTTCTTCTTGCCAGCTCGACGCCCTTGACTTGCGAACTAGTAGTTAATAATATTTTCTGTTGATTCTTGTAAGTGTACTTGGTTACCTATATGAATTAAGTTATTTTCAGTTTGAGTATAATAAATCTGATGTTGGATATTCCAGTCCAAGCAAGTTGATTATTTTTAACACTGGAACCAATTCGACTTAGGGTCCTTCAAATAAAGAGCGTACCAATCCTCACAAGGCCGGCATCGCAAGCCTTCTGGCAATGTGAGTGTCCATGGGCGGTATCACTTGATATCAAGTGAGCCTTCTGCTCTCTTATAGAGTATAGGCCTACTCCAACTGGCTCCGTCTCACTCTCACTCTCTCATCTTGAGCATTTTTCTCTCAAACTTCCACTGCCCACTGTGTAAGAGGACCTCTCTCTCTTTTCCCTGGTGGCCCCTTCGATGGTGACGTCTATAGAAGAATTTAATTGTTGAATGTATTTACTTTTAGCTAATTTTCGTGTTGCGTTTAATGACTAGTATTAGTATTTCTTTTATTATGTAGGTTAAGAATGTATAATCTAATAATCTATGAAAAAAAATCAATACAGATGATTAATATTATCGAAAAACTATTTTATTCATAGAACAATAACATTGATATAATCGAATTAAGTACTTTTATAGAGATTACAATCGCGCGTGTCTCGTTCAAATTAAGGCGTGGAATACAAACATACTTCACCTCTGTCCCACAGTTTACTTGAATTTGACATCGTTTTAGATGTTTTATTATGCAATAACAATCAAAGTCAAAGTCAAAAATCATTTATTCTAAAGGTAACACAATGTATGAACGTAAAAAAAACGTGAAAAATAAATATACATTGAATGGTTCTAATTTTACATTAACTGCCAGTTCTCAAATCAAGGTCGTAGAACGGAAGAGAAGAACTGGCAATAAAATCTCCGCCGCTCTTTTTAATCTCCAAGTTTTTTGTTTTACACAAAGTTTGTAAGGAGCTGCAACCATTACACCATGTTCCACATGACAATTTAATGTTTCTGCGCTCACATTGAGACTCTCAAACGAGCTTGGCTTGGATATTACTAACATGAGTTTGACTAAGTATTAAACTCTGAATTCTGCGTAAACTATTTAAGAAATTTTATTTTCAGCAAAGAACCACAGGCGCTGTGTTTTTCATGCAAATAATTTAATCATTTTGAAGGTCTCTTTCACTTATTGCAGCGCTGCTGAAATTTTGCCGCGATGTACTTTTAAATAGTAAATGAAGGCTTTGAAGGGTCTACCCTCGCTTGGTCTGTAGGTTTACTAAATGTTGTTACACTGTGGAAATGTGTAGTGAGCACACTTTGGACGATTTACCAAATTAAAACTCGCAACTCGATATCATTCTGTAAATATTACAGCGTTGTTTTACGCTATCGATTTAGACTATGAATATTGAAGTAGCCCCTTTTACATTAAACATTTTCGTTAGAGAAAAATAAATCAGCCTTTTGTGCCATAGTTTGGTGGGTTTAAGGCTTTCGGTATTTTCTTTGATTTTACGAGTATTAGGTAGAAAAACGATTAACGTCCAGGCTAGAAACGGGCTGAGAATCGCTTGTAGTGACTTTTAAGATGACAAGAGAAGTCAATAAAATCGTCTCTGTCTATGTACTTTATATGAACATAAATCGTTATAAAACGAAATCTTTCGTAAATAACGTTATATTTCGTGTGCGTGACAACGAGTGATTTATAACAACATCAAGTTGTGCAATTGAATCGTTTTCTCGGATTTGCGCAAAGTATCTATTAGGTACGTGCCTGGTTTACCAATTTAGCTGTCTCAGGCAATGTAATAAAATGTTAGAACAGGAAGATGCTGAAGAAAATATTATGTCTATTAAGGTAATAAACTTTTTACAAATTTCTAATTTAAAAACAAACGTTGGTACAAATATATAGAATTTTCAATATTCTTAACCTATTAATAATAATAATTAAAAATGGGTCAATAGAAAATTAAAACAAATTTAATAAGTTTGATCCCAGATCAAAAGTAAGTTCTTAAAATAATTATATATGCACTTATGAAATTGCTATCATACAGATCTTGGTAACACTGATAGGCTGCACAAATTTCGTTATTAACGTTGAAACTTCTCTCAAAATTAGGATCATTTTCTTCAAAAATTTTCATGGCATTCTCCAAATTTGCACAAGACAAGTGAATTCTCCTATGCCGGAAATCGAAACAAATGACGTATCCTTGAGGAATAGTGTCAAAACATTGTTCGACGTAACTTGAAACGACGTAAGTCGAGGACTGCCTGTATATTATTAAAGAAAATCGTAAATACTGTATACTTGATTGGTATGTTTAGGTTTTAATAATCGAATTCTAGATTTTATGGATAACGCTAAGAAAGTATTATTAATGTAATATGTGTATGTTAAAATATAGACGTAATTAATTATTATTCAATTGCGATTGTAGCTAGAGGCGGCAATTGAATAGACAGGGCACAGATGACATATGCGGGGTCTCGCGGGATTTCTCGACGCACAGTTAATTACACGCTCCAAGGACAATAATACAGATTCGCTATTCATTATTTAAGTTATTAATCATATTTAAAATTCAATTATTTAAGGGATTCCGTAAAGTTATTTGTTTTTAAGTGTATATTTAGTTTTAAAATCACTTGATATGTAATCATGATGAAATGATCGTCTCAAAGTTTTTTTTTTGTAAATGGCACAGACTATTTGGCATTGATGTTTATAATATTAGATTTTCAAATAGTTCAACAAGTTCGTCAAATAAATCAATGAAATGCGATTTAAAGTCCTCGGTTCCGGAAGTATTTTATTGTGATAACATAAAGGTAATATTCATTTTGAGCATGAAAAACACTGAAATAATTCTAAAGAGACCACAAATTTTAATTTTTGATCCCGTAAAGTTTCATTTGAAAAAATTGAACAAAAGCTTTTGTTCCACACTAAAACAAGTGAAAGTGTCATATGGCAGACGTAGCCTACATTATTTTCTTTGCGAGCCATTTCTGAACGGAACATTTTTATTACCCAAATAGGTCAGTTTGACATAAAAAAAATTAATTAAATCTGCTTAGCCCAAAAAGTCTTTAAAGCTATAATTTTCAAGCTAAGGACAGCACACTAACTCAAACTTGTCTTAGCTTTAGCCAAACCAAAGACAATTAAAGTAACTTTTTTACTTTAATTGTCTTTGACCAAAAATGACTTCGTGTTAACAAAACTAACTGAATAAAAAAATAGGTTTAAACGAGCTTGGAAGATTTCTAAATTTGTCAACCAATTTAATCTATTCTTTGAGTTTGCTCGATTGTGATTTGACTTATGGAAGAGGAAGTACATTAAGAATATCAACTAATTCAGTCTTATGAACTGTACTAAGTAAAGTGCTATTTTGTCTCTCTCTCTTAAATTCCGTTACCGTTGTGATGAAAAGAGACAGATTGCAACTTTAGTAGCAATTAGTAGACTGATTTTGATTGGAAATTATTCATATTTTTCATATTTGGTAGAATCTCTGTAACTCGAACATCAATGGAGACACCAAAAATTCGGGCCATAGAGTTTTCGACTAATTATGGAGGGTTTTGACTTAGGCGGATTTTGATTCGACTTAAGATTTATTCTTACTAACTTTGAGTGGTGTGATTAAAGTTACTTATTTTTCTTTGAACTATAGACGTGTGTCCAATTATCTAGTATGTAAAGTTTGTAAAATAAAACAATTCTATGTTTGAGATACTAAGATCCAAATTAATTAACTGAGAGTAAAAGATACATACGTAGTATTACAGTAGCGTGTGTACACAGTAGTAACTCGAATTTATTTTTGAGTTATAGAGGTTCTTCAGTGTAATATAAATGTTTAAATGTTGCATTGCTAGGTGGTGACTCGTGGTGAAACGTGTATATTAATTATTTCAGAGATTACTGCAACCAATATCCCTCATTGTGTACAATAGCTAAACAATAATATTAATTATACTATTTTCTACATATCAAGACTACTGATTAAAGTAATCGCACTTGGCTCGTTAAACGAGTAGAACAAATAATTTTTGTTTATTTATTATAAAAATAGACCAGTTAATTAATTATAAAGGCGATATTTTTTTAATACGATGCGTAGTCATAACCCATAACTTTGGTTACAAATGCCGACGTGGCATTTAGTTTTTTATTTACCAACCTCATTTGGGAATGGGAGTGGCGTGATGACATTTGAGTCAGTTTTATAGGCGCGTGCGGAACATTAATTTTCCCATTTGCCATAATACTTTTGTGTTCTACCATCTGATACGAACAATTGGAAAGAGAGACCTCGCGCCACCCCTCAGCCGGGTACGAGGCAGACAATTGTCCTTGGTGAACTGCATTTGTTTCGCTCACTTTTCTAAGCTAAGGTTGGTAAGGTTGATGATGAACAAAATTACACTGTTCTCGTTATATAAAGATTTGTCTTTATGTTCTAAGACGTTTTTCTCATTGCTTAACGTACTGTAAATATTACTATAAATTAAATTTAGCGCCATCTGGAGGCGACAATCGTCAATAATGTTCTAATGTTGAATAATCAGACTGCATATTAATATTGTTTAGGTTATACTATAACTTTCTTCATCATAATTTTATTTGATCTTAAATAATTCATGGCCAAAGCTGTTTTTATAAACTTGATTTTAATGCTTATCCAAATAGTTTTGTTGTTATTTTTCACAAGTATTTGTTTTTACAAACTCCTTATGGCATTTACTGCAGGAGATGTAGTTTTAATATAACTCCCTGACAAAACGCATGCATTTATAATGTTCACTGGCCTTAAAGCTAGTTCTATACTATGCTATATTGTTAGTGCTTTATATATTATTTCATACTATTAGACTTATTTTTACCTAAAATCAACAATGAATTTCAATGGTTTCATCAAACTCAATGGTTTAAAAACCCATACAGATATAATTACTAAAACGAATGTTATCTATAAACTGAAACGATTTTAAAACTGATACTGAATGATGGCTCTCAACATGTTTATATTATATTTATGATAAAAATATATTGCATATTAGATTTTTGCCGTATTCTTGCCAAATTTTAGGTAAATTAGAAGCTGTTATTTCTATTCTATTGTTTACATGTATAACACGTATGAATTGCTTGTGGTATGGTTGTAGCGACATCTACAATAAGTGGCTACAAACAGTACGATGGCGAAATGTGCCACTTAAACTAGTAACGAATATAAGTATTTGGGTCATTGGGTGGCAGAGGATGGCAGCCTTTACCCAGAAGGCGTTGAATAAGCTCTGCGTTAAGTATAACAACGCGTTCAGGTTGCTATTGGGCATAGGGTGGCATAATTGCTGCATCGTATTAGGCATAGAAACAATATACTGTATGTATTGATTACAAAGAACTCGGATATCTTAAAACGTTGGTATGCTGTCCATGCCCCACAATAGGAGGTTTTTAGTTTTTAGTTTTTTTTTTATTACTAACCAATACTAACATAGCAACTAAAGCTACATATGAAAAATATGTAATAAAGAAGTAATGTCATAGAGAAATATCCGGGACTTCGAGCCTTTAGTAAGATTGGTTAAAGATCCTTCCAATACGTTGGAGAAACATATGGAATGTTCTATCTTGTTATAAATCACAACCCATTTTTATCTTTGTTAATTGGTTTATTCTTCACAAACAAGAGTAATTAGTTTATATTCTTATAGAAACGCTCAAGGAAAAAAAACATGTATATTCACTCGTCTTAAAAGTCTGTTTTGAGTGACTTCTGTTTTCTTCTTTTCTTAGTGTCCTATCTTTATGTTAACACATACATCAAAATCATATAGAAAATACTACACAAAAGAGTATGTACATTTTTAGTGCGTATCTACGATTCGCTACAAACACAAATTCCATGAACAAACCTTTAACATAATCTTGTAGCAGTGTTGTATTGCTACGTCGCATTTTCTTTTTTACAATAAAGTTCACAAAAGGGGGTGCGACATTACAAGAATTACAATCTAGCCTATACAATAATTATGGCTAGTAAAATATTATGCATAATTAAACAGGAATTTATTGAAAGTTTTAGAACCTTCGAAACCTCCATATGAGTTGTTAGTTAAGTGACATAATAATAGTTTTACAGGTAATTGTAGCCGTGACGTGTCCGATGCGATTTGATAACGTAACATCGTGACGGTAATCGAATTGCGGTGTCCGTAATTATTGTCGATGCCTCTTTATTTATTCAAGAGGTTTTATACTTTTAACAATAATTACAAAGGGAAAGTTAAATTATATTTTTGATTCTCTATTGTTTTTGACGTCAGATTGCGTGTGTATGTAAAATACATGCATTCCATTTCTAAAAGGCTTAATTCTTTTGTTATATGGTCAAAAAAATAATATTACGTAATAGACAAGCGTGTTAGCTCTTAATTTTTTTTATAATCTTATCATAAAGTTACTCTATGTTACCCGTTTTTCAAAATTATCTATTTTATCGTTTATTGTCTATTTCAGCAGTGCACATGGCCATGCCGTTCAACCACAGCGCGAGCAGAATGTTGGAGTGCCCTGGTGCCTAAGGTCGAACGCGAAGAGGAACCCTGGCGGCTGCCAGACCTTCGGCCTCCCGTACGCTTCATGCATGACCGAGGTGAGACAAATTCTTCATGTAAACTGAAATTCAGAGCCAAAATTATTATATGTATATTTCCGGATATATTTTCTGTAGTTCTATATTTAATGTCGAAGCTACAAACATAATAAATATTTTAAAATCTACGCAGGGCCATAAAAAGGTTCGGATGATTTACAATAAGTTACACTTTTACCGCAAAAAAATAATCAAAAGTAGCAGTTTCAGCTGATTAACATTAGTCACGGGTTGAATTGTTAATAATAAGATGTAATTAAAAAAATATTTTAGTGTTTGCGTTTTTGTGCTATAATAACCTGTATATATTTCAGAGCGAGATGGATGCGCTGCCTGCGTTGCGCCTCTCCCGTTACTTCCGACCGCACCAACTCACACCCACTAGCAGCTATAGCCAACAGTAAAAAAAGCAATAATTTAATTCACGCTTATATTGTAGATAATTAACATTAAATTGTAGATAAAATACATAAACTAGGCCTCAAACAGTTGTCACATTTATTTGCAATTGACACTCGAGTAAGGGCGGATCTTTAGCGACTGTAGATGATTGTATAATGCTTAAGAAAAAGCTCATGATTAGTTAGTAGCCGTCACATTCACCACTCTCACTTTTTACACAGTTCCTTTATTTCTTGGTTCCGGTTCTTAGGCAGATCTAGTAGTCACGTCAGGGACGGTCAAACAGTATAGTTTATTTTTTTTTGAAGTTATACTTCTTTAGGCGCGTTATGAAAAATTGATGAGAGTGAAATTTTACGATGCGCGCGCACCGTGACGCAAAATTAACAGAATGAAGTTGCCCACGGAAGATGCTACGGCATTGGACATAATTTAAAAACAACATTCGAATAATAATAGAATTTATGTTACACTTAATGTAAGAGAATAATAATAAATATTTATTTATTTAATTTTTCAAATATAAACAGAACTTTATTGACTATAATGACTCCTTTTCCAGTCTTTGATTATTTAATTGTAATTAATTATTTGCATGCAATCAAAAACTATTTTTAATAATGCCAAAGAAGTATAACTTCTTACGCGCGTACATAAGTACACGCACCCTTTTTTTTATAAATATGTAGGATACGATGTTTGTTTATAATGAGTTATTAAAGTGGCTGATTTGTTGATGCGATGATTGTTTGTGATGAAGGGGAGATGACCAGTGAAGCCGCCTTTGTACACGAGTGTATAAAAACAAATAATTACTTTCTTAGGCTTTAAATAAAGAAAATTGAAATGTTTACAATAAGAAAGTAGTATAAGTCTATTATTTTGGCGTCCTTTAATCTAAAGGTAAAAATTGTTTATAACGAAATAACCATCAAGTACCCATAATGTACATAGTAATATCTATAATAATAATTTTCTAGTCATAATCACCATAGTCCGCAAAAATAGTTATATTTATTTTGTCAATCGGATCTAGTCAGTCTTTCTGTAGATGTTTTTATTAATGTAAACCAGCATAGTTTTTTAATAAATTAATAAGGAATTGTAGTTTGTAGTTGTACATAAGTATAATATACATCTTAGCAACTTTAATTTTAATAAATCATTAAGTGAGATTGAATAATTAATATTTAAGAATTTTCAATAGGTAGTCAGAAAACATTATTTAATGGTGGCTGTACACACTCGGCGAGAGCCTCTCGCCGAGAGTCTCGACCGAGAGGACCGAGAGAAGAGCGCAGCCTGTACACACTCGTTACGTTATTTGTATTTAAAACACCGTTAATAATGGACGTGGAAACCGCTGCTGCTGTTTGTCTTTGTGCAATAAGTTATTATAATTTTCTTCACGTTTACCATAAAAAAAAATGCCATCAGACCTTTACAACAAATAGCAAAAAGATCATCACTGAATGCAAATGAAATTAGAGATGAATTTGCAACATATTTCTTAAATAGTTATATAGCATAATTATTAATATAGTTTACATTATAGTGATTTCCATACAACTTAAATTATTTAGGTATACCTTAATAATAATTTTATTTAAGAAAACTATATTTTTGTATAAGCCTGCCAAAGAGACGATTACAGGCAAATGTGCAAATTTTTTATTATTATTAAGGTAAATTCATTGAATGTATACCTAATTATGGTTTGAATAGAAAACTTACCAGCTAGGCCTTTGTTTCTAATAACCTTATTTAATACTGTATATTGTTCGAAGTCCTAACCTACATACTTATAAAGAATAAAAATAATTGCTTACTGTGTTTCTTAGTGTTTCTGTATTTATAGTTTTTCTACATTGAGTTATATCACTTAAAAAGGAATCCATAAAATCATACGCAAACCATATTGGTTTATAGACAGAGTCAGCTGCAACGCCTGATTGTATAGATGCATTAATCTTTCTTTTATGTCCACGGTACGTAGCCATGAGTGAATCTCGCTTTTTCTTTAGTTCCTCAATTGGGAGCGTTCGTTAGACCACATTGTGCGATACGTCCTGTCACAACCACAGTCATCGAGCAAGTGATTGAACGAGTGTGTACAGGTCGCTCTCGTTTTACTCGCGAGACCCTTTGACTCGTGCGCAAAAAACCGACAGGCGACCGAGAGAGGCGAGACCGACTGCGAGGAAGCGAGGCGAGACGAGAGCTCTACTGTACACTCTCGCCCTCGGCCTGTCTCGGGGTGTCTCGCCGAGTGTGTACAGCTACCATAACAAGTTAATCAACAATAACTGTAGTCTAGCCTATTTCTGTTTCAAGATTTTCTTATATCTTGTAAGGTAGTAAAAATTAACACCTATGTAATATTTTTACTTATAACTTATTAAGGATAATACATGACGTCATTATCTAAACATATCATGTAAATAAAGTAGAGTAATATTATGTATCTTATTGTAGAGTTTACGATTAAATAAATTATTAAATAAAAACATGCATTTTTTCTTAGCTTTCTTGCTTTTCTGATGAATAGAATAGAGATAGATGAAATCTATAGGTGATGTCTATTAGACAACATCTAATCATATATGTCCATAAATCTAATTATCATCATCATCATCATCTTCGGAATTCTAGGTATACCCATTTATCGTGCACGAAACTGTTAATTTTATTATTATAAAAGTGAAAGTAAAGTAACAAGTTTCTGGTATTGAAATAAATAATGTAGGTACATATGTAAAGAGAATGATCTCTTTAATTTGAATATTCGCGCGCACTGCTAGTTCGTGAGTGAGCCGCGTCGTGTCACGTCAAGGTAGCTGCCATTGTCAAAGATGTAAAGCACAAATATGCTGAGATCGTTGAATTGTATTTTAATCTTATTTGTTAATTAATTTCATATTTAGTTAAGCTATATGCATCGAGAGGTGATAACAATAAACTTTTATTGTCGTTTCTTTACTTACAGGTGAGATTGTGTTAGACTTGTAAGGATTGTATCAGTGTGTAACCTACTCGATAAATAAAATTGCATTCTTTACTTACAGAGAAACAAATAGAAGTTTTATTTAGCCTCTTGCAATTGAAATACAAACTATTGTCCTATACATATAACTTCTTTTTTTGATGCATTTGTTTTATTTAAATAGCAAAAGTGACTAGCTTTCATCTATGATCTGTTAATGCTGGATCGTTTTTTCGCGTCAATTGGAGATACAGCCTGTCGATTCTGTAATTCAATTTTCAAACTCACACAGCAGGATTGTTTATATTGAAAAAAAAAAATTGGACTGTCAAATCAACCACCCCTTAAAATTTTAGACATTTGGTATTCTGATAATGCCATCTAAAATATAATAAAAATATCTTTATTATGGAACATAAGCTGATACAGGTATCACTTATTCCACGTCATTAAATTTGAAACGGTAGACATCCCTAATTCCCTACACATCGGCAAAGAAGACAGAGGGTGTAAAAGCCAGCGTAAAAAACTCTCGGTACTCTTTTAAAATAGCGAATCATCAAACAACACTTATTTTAAAACAAATATCGCAAATTAATTAGAAGTAGCCTGACTAGGCCCTTTTATCAACTAGATAATCGTTAACTTTATAGTAAGCCTTTTTACACAGCTTTTCTTTGATACATTTCTTAAATTTATTAAAAGAGATAAAAGAGACTCTTGGATTTTATTAAAGAAGAGTACCTATCCCTTTTCCCAAAAAAAGAATTACTACTAACTTTAGATAGTCTAGTACGGGGATATTGCAGCCTGCGTTTGTTTCCTAGTATTAACATTGTGCGTATGTTATATTCTAGTAAACTTATCACTATTTTTGTATACATACATAATATTTTCATAAATATATTGCGAGGGAAAGGTAATTAAGTATATTAATTTCCACAGAGATTTCCTATTATTTAATTATAGATTGCACGAATATCTGACATCGACATCTGAACCAGTGGCGTAGCTAGGTAACCAAGGGCCCTGGGGCAAATTAAAAAATGGGGCCCCACTGCGATGTAAACTGATTAGGTTTTATCAAATAAAAATATGAAATAAACAAATACTTCAAAAATGCTAAGCTACTTAAGCTCTTTTTCGTGCAGGGCAGGTCATAAAAATATTAAACAGTAACAAATGAAATAGAGAGGATTCAAGGGTTTATTATATAAAGGTCGGACCTAGCAACTGACTAAATAACAATTATATTTACAATTTTTTCCTAGCTTAAGTTTTCGCAAAAGTATCAATGACTTCGTTTAAATCCAGACTTGATGCGGTTTTGTTTTCAATTGCTATCTAATTCGCGTTATACAAATAAAATTGAACCACTATATGGACCAGTACAAAAAAGTTTATTGACATTAGCTTACTTAGTTCTGATACAGCATGAATTTTTTAACAGTTCTCAAAAAAATCTTAACTCGAATTCACAATAAAACGCATATCGATGAATAATAAAATGCACATATCACTGTCCGTCAAATTGACAATACTGCTAAACTAAAGAAAGAATTTAGGGAAATTCTCTAGGCATAACTTTAGAATTTCTCTCAAATTAATGTATTGATTAAAGTGGGGTTGCAACCTATCATATTTATTTTGAAAATGGGAGAAATTTCCAAAAGTTCAGAACGATCGAGATTTCTGGTAAGGATTCGAGGGCCCCCTGAGCTTGAGGGCCCGGGGCACTGCCCCACCTAGCCCCTAGGTAGCTACGCCACTGATCTGAACTTAAATCAGCAGTGAAGTAAAAATTTGTTTTACTTAATAAATAATATCCATAACTATTAAAAGAGAACTTTGTTGTTGCTACAGAAGGGCCTTACAATTTATACCTCTAAAGTTAGGTACTTAGTCTTTAAAGAAAAAGGCAAAAAAATACAAGAAATAAAGATGTGGATGAAAAAATATATAAAGGTAGCAAAGAAAATATAGACACAAAGCGGCCAATTGGATGAAAGAAAGTAATTGGTAATAACGAAACCTTGAATTTTAGTTGCTATATAAATCAACCTAGTGTCTAATAGATGATTAATAATTGGATTAAGGTAAACTATTTGATTATTTGTAGCAATAAAATTATCATTTTTATCTTAGAAGCAATTTTTCGATGCATTATTGTGCCTGCCTTGTCTTCTGCAGACATAGAACAAGAAAAGTTCTTGCTTAAGTTTCATGTTTTTTGTAAAATATTAGTATACTAATATTATATGTAAAAATTTCAGAGTACCAAAAGTTTAAGATTCCTGGTTGTATTACACATGAAGAAGATTATTACATGTGTATCTATGATAAGGTCTACTGCTATTGTAGAAATAAGAATGAAATTTGGTGATATTTTAAAGATACATATATAAAAGTAGAGGTTAAGGTTTGTATATATAATTTATTGCCTCAATTAATTTCATAAATGAATCTTTTTTATTTTTCATTACCTCTTCGCCACAAATACTCCACAATCACATCTCCAAAGTTTTGAGGATGATTATAATTATCTTTATAAAAAAATCTTTTAACTACACGCCATTGGGACTCAATTTGCTGAGTGTGAGTCCCATCTGCTGCAACGAATGGATTATCCGGGTCACTGTGGTTAACCTTCTTATGGTGCTCTGCCAGGCTATCATAAGCACGCCAGCAATCTGTATGGATTGTGGTGCCCACTTCCACATGCTTTTTTATCAGGAGCACCAGGACCGCACATTGTCCGGGCACACCTCCAAGCGCAAGTCCTCGCT